>JAEHOM010000010.1:0-108937 GCA_016433075.1 Hoplolaimus columbus | reverse complement strand
CCAGCTTCGTCATAGGCGTAGGAAACGATGTTCTGCTCGGTTTCCCAAACGTAGGGCTCACGCCCTTTGGCGCGATGAACCTGGTAGTCCACCGCGACGATGCGGTCCAGCTCATAGCGCAGTAGTAGGGAACGACCAGCACCGTTATCCAGCCGCTCAATCCGTCCTGAGCGATCACGGCAAATGCGCAGACGGTTGTCATACGCATCGCTGATGGAAACCAAGACACCGTTACGAAAGTGATAAAACCGCGACGCCTGGGCCAACACCAGTTCATCAGGAGCCGAGCCCAAGTAGATCGCTGCTTCCGCCAGGCTATTGGTAATCGCCGGTCGAGCAACTGTGGGCAAGGGCAGGGTAGTCGAGCGGTTCTCATGGTCGCTCCACACCACCGAATCGCCCGACACCGCAAGCCGATGGGCCAGCCCATGACTCCAACCAAACCCCAACCCACAATCCACATCCACCGCACTGGTGCGGTACAGCCGCGTCCACTCAAACGGCAAGATCCCATCCAGCGCGCCATCGGTGAGGGTCAGCAATTCCTCGCCGGTAACCATCGACACCGGGCAACCGTGAGTGACCGTTTTATCCGCAGGCGTCGCCGCATCCCCCTTCGGGTTCGACGCCACCGCCGGCACATCATCCACACGCTCTTTCTGCGTCAGCACTACGTTCTGCCGCGCTCGCCAGCGCATCTGCACCGTGCCTTGCTTCAGCCCTCCCACCACCCCGCGAACCGCCACCGCTTTGTAGCGGTCCACCGCCCGCATGAACGTTGTGAGGATCGTCAGCACACCGGTCACGAAACCCACGGCTGACTGAAGAATCCCTGCGCCGTACTTGACCAGGCGCATACTCAAATACGCTACGCCCGCTGCCGGCAGCGCGATGGTCAACACCACGCCAATCACCAGGTCAATCAGCAGCGATACCATAAAACCGGCGGCCGCTTGCGCAACTTCACTAGGTGGTAACGCCTCCAGCCAGATCATGGCGGTGCGCAGTAACAGGTACAGCGCCGCCTCATCACTGGCCAGCAACATCGCCTGTTCCATGACCTTGGGCGCATCGGTGGCGATTTGCGCCAACTTCGCCGCCTCGCTACCCAGTTGCTCGACGTACTTGAGCGGGTCTTCAAGAATCGCCTGCACCTGCTTGATGCTGTCCCACACGTCACGGATCGCTGCCCAACTGCCGGCGAGCACGCCGTTGCCTATTGCGCTGGCCGGGGATTGCTGCCAATGCGGCTTGAAGCCTTGCCACTGCTCGCGCAGCCATTGCTCCAGATCCGCAGTCAGCCCGGCATAGGAAGCAAACAAGGCATCGACTTGCTGCGCTGAAACGCCGCCCTGAACCCTTACCTGATAGCGCCCGCCGGCGGCGCATTCGTGGAAACCGTCGCCGTGCTCGTCGAGCAGGATGACCCTGGAGCTGCCGTCATCCAGCCCGATCACTTCAACCGGAATATTGCCGATCGGCACGTCGTACGCTGACTCGAACCTGCTCTGGATCTTCAGCACACCCCCTGCCGGACAGCGGGCCACGGTGGAAAAGTCCGCATCGCCAAGACCGACCGACTGCTGTGCATCCCCAACCCGCAACACCCGATCCATACCCAGCAACGAAGGCATGTCCGCTGCATGACTGACAGTATCCAGCGCACGCGAATACCAGGCGCCCATCTGCTGGCGGTACTCCACCAGGCTCTGATGGAAACCATCCAGCTCGTGTTCGATAAAGGTAATGTGGGCTGCTTGGGTCATACGCGGCGGCTCCCCACAGGGGGCGGCCAGGTAACCAAGTCTCTAACAGGAAAAACCATCTGCAATCCCTCGCACTGTTTGATCAGGCGAGGGACTTTGCAGCGGTGGAAAGCGGAGGGGAGTAGAGCTTATCCGGCAGTTACGTGGGACGTTTCAGCAACTTTGTCGCGCAGTACCAGGCTGCACAGCGCCGGCAGAAACAACAGCGTCAACACCGTGCCCACCAGCACACCGCCAATCAGCACATAAGCCAGCGACGACCAGAACACAGACAACGTCAACGGAATAAACGCCAACGCCGCCGCCAGTGCCGTAAGGATCACCGGCCGCGCGCGCCGCACCGTGGCTTCGATAATGGCCTCGCGAATCGCCATGCCGTGGTCCTGGTTCTGGCGGATCTGGTCGGTGAAGATCAGCGTATTGCGCATCAGAATGCCGCCGATGCCAATCAGGCCCAGGATCGCGTTGAAGCCGAACGGCTGGTTGAACAGCAACAAAGTCGGCACTGCACCAATCAGGCCCAAAGGCGCGGTGGCGAAGACCATGAACATCACGCCGAACGAGCGCACCTGGAACATGATCACCGTGAGGGTCAGCAGGATCATGATCGGAAACAGCGCCGCCAGGGCCACGTTGGCCTTGGCGCTTTCCTCAACCGGGCCGCCGATGTCGATTTTGTAACCGCTGGGCAGCTTGGCGATCAGCGGTTGCAGGTCTTTGTACACCGCCATTTCCACATCGGGCGGTTGTACGCCGTCGATGATGTCGGCGCGTACCTCCACGGTGGTGGCGCGGTCGCGGCGCTTGAGGATCGGCTCTTCCATTACCGCCTGGAAATGCCCGACCTGGGCCAGCGGCACCGACGTACCGGCGCTGTTGGTCAGCGTCATGTTGTTGAGGTTGGCCAGGTCTTCGCGTTGGCTGCCTTGGGCGCGGGCCACCACTGAGACGGTGCGGTTGCCTTCGCGCACTTCGGTGATCGGGTTGCCGCTGAGCAGGGCGTTGAGTTGGGACTTGACCTCGTCGGGGGTAAAACCCAGCAAGCGCAAGCGATCCTGGTCCAGCACCAGGCGATAACCGCTGGCACGTTCGCCCCATTCGAGGAAGGTGTCCCTGGTCAGCGTGTTGCCGGCCACGACCTGACGCACGTCTTCAGACAGCCCGCGCAGCACATTCAGGTCCGGCCCGGAGACGCGAAACACCACCGGGAACGGCACCGGCGGGCCGAAGACGAGCTGCGTGACCCGTACCCGCGCCGACGGAAATTCGCCTGCTGCAATGCGCTCGCGCATCCGCAGTTTCAGTGCGTCGCGGGCGTGAGAGTCCGGGGTTTGCACAATCAATTTGGCGAACGCCGGGTCGGGCATTTCAGGGTTCAACGACAGGAAAAACCGCGGTGCACCGCCCCCCACATAGGTGTCGACCATACTGGTCTGTGGCTCTTGCAACAGCGCCTTCTCCACCTGCGCCGCCACGGCTTCGGTGCTTTTGAAGGCGCTGCCGGGAGGCATATACACTTCCAGAATCAGCTCCGAGCGGTCGGAGTCCGGGAAGAACTGTTTCTTCACCACCGCCATACCCAGGCCGCACACCACGAACGCGGCCACCACCAGCCCGGTCACCAGCCAGCGCCCGCGCACGCAGGCCTCCACCAGGCTGCGCAGTGTCTGGTAGTAGCGCCCGGCATAAATCGCATCATGCCCGCCGGGCACTGGCTTGATCTGCGGCAACAACTTCACGCCCAGGTAAGGCGTGAACACCACGGCCACTAGCCAGGATGAAATCAGGGCGAAACCCACGATCCAGAAGATATTGCCGGCGTATTCACCCGCCCCGGAACGCGCAAACCCAACCGGCAGAAAACCGATGATGGTGACCAGGGTGCCGGTCAGCATCGGCGCCGCTGTGGAACTCCAGGCGTAGGTGGCCGCGTGGATGCGGTCAAAGCCTTCTTCGAGTTTGACCACCATCATTTCGATGGCAATGATCGCGTCGTCCACCAACAGGCCCAGGGAAATAATCAATGCGCCGAGGGTCACGCGGTCGAATTCACGGCCGGTGACCAGCATGATCACGAACACGATCGACAGCGTAAGCGGCACAGCCGCCGCCACCACCAGCCCCACGCGAAAGCCCAGGGCCAATAGGCTGATCAGCATCACCACCGCCAGGGCGACGAAGAATTTGAGCATGAACTCATTCACCGCCAGGCTGATGTTTTTCGCCTGGTCGGAGACCTTGGCGAAATTCACGCCCAGGGGCAGGTCGGCCTGGATCCGCGCTTCTTCGGCTTGCAGGCTCTTGTCCAGTTCCAGGCCGTTCCAGTGCTTCTCCATGATCACGCCCAGCATCAACGCCGGGTCGCCCTGATGACGGATGCGATAACTGGGCGGGTCTTCATAACCGCGGCTCACGGTGGCCACATCGGCGATGCGCAATACGCGGCCATTGACTTGCAGGGGCACGTTCTCGATCAAGGCCAGGCTGTCGAACGCGCCGTCGATGCGGATATAAGCGCGGGCGCCCGCCGTTTCGACGAAGCCTGAGGGCGCCACGGCGTTTTGTGCGGCGAGGGCGGCGAAGATCTGTTCGGGCCTGATGCCCAGGGTCGCCAGGCGCTCATAGGAGAACTCGACAAACACGCGCTGGGCCTGCTCGCCAAGGATATTGACCTTCTTCACCCCTGGCAGGTTGAGCAAACCCTGGCGCAGCTCCTCGGCCATTTGCACTTGTTGGCGATGGGGCAGGTGTTCGGCTTCCAGGGCGTACAACGCAAAGTACACGTCGGAATATTCATCGTTGAAAAACGGCCCGATCACGCCCTTGGGCAGGCGCGTGGCTTCGTCGCTGAGTTTTTTGCGGGTCTGGTAGAACAGCTCCTGAATCTCGCTCGGGCGCGTGGACTCCAGGAAGGTCATGCGCATCGACACAAAGCCTGGCTGGGCGATGGTCTCGACGCGATCGTAGTAGTCCAGTTCCTGCAGGCGCTTTTCCAGGCGGTCGGCTACTTGCTCCTGCATCTCCTGGGCGGTGGCGCCGGGCCAGGCGGCGGTGATGGTCATGACCTTGACGGTAAACGAAGGGTCTTCGGCTCGCCCCAGTTTGCCGAACGCGAAGACCCCGGCAACGAGGATCGCAATCAGCAAGAACAAGGTGACGGCGCGGTGCTTGACGGCCAGTTCGGAGAGGTTGATCCCGCGCATACTCATTGATCCTGCTCACGGTTGAGGGCCAGCGCCTGGGCGGGCAGCAAGCGCACCGTATCGCCGCTGTGCAGCAGGTGAGCGCCGAGGGCGACGATGGTTTGGCCGGGTGTTACGCCGCTGTCGAGCAAGGCGTCTTCTTGGCCGAGGCCGGCGACCTTCACCGGGGCAAAGCTGATCTTTTGATCATCGCCAATCAGCCAGACGCCCGTGCCTTGCCCCGCATCCTGCAAGGCGCCAATCGGCACGCGGGTTTGCAGGGGCTGGCCGTTGCCTTGCAGGCGCACGGTGATGGTGGAGCCGAGGGCGAAACGCTCGACCGAACCCTGCAGCACGTAACGTGCGCGGTAGGTGCGGGTGACCGGGTCGGCGCTGGCGGACAGTTCACGCAGGGTGGCGGTCACGGCCTGGTCCGCTGCGCCAAAGGGAAACGCCAGGGCTTTTTGCGCGGCCAGGTCACGCCGGTTCTCCGGCAGGTTGACGATGGCTTCGCGGGCGCCGTCATGGGCCAGGCGCGCCACGATTTGCCCTTCGGCCACCACTTGGCCGCGATCGGCCAGCACGTCGGTGATGATGCCGTCGCCATCGGCCTTGAGTACCGAATAAGTGCGACGGTTTTCGATCTGGCTGGCATCCGATTGCGCTGCGGCCAGTTCGGCCTGGGCGACGCGCAGGTTGGTGGCCGACTGGTCGAATATCTGCCGCGACACCGCGCCGGTGCTGGCCAGGCGCTGGTAGCGGTTTTCATCGTCACGACGCTGGCGCAGTTGGGCCTGGGCGGCGTTGACGCGGTTCTTGGCCGAGCGAAGCGCCAGTTCGAAGTCGCCGATGTCCAGCACCAACAGGGTGTCACCACGGGAGACGTGCTGGCCGGGGTCGACCTTGCGCTCGATCACCTTGCCGCTGACCCGAAAGCCCAGGTCGCTTTCAGTGCGTGCCGCCACCACGCCGGTATAGGCGCTTTGCTGGGTGCCGGCTGCTTCGACTGTGGCGGCCAGCACCGGGCGCGATGTGGGCGCCTGGGCGGCGCTGTCGGCCTTGCTGTTACAACCACTGAGGACCACCAGCAGAGCCAGTGGCGTGAGAAGGCGCAGGGGGAGAGGGGGCATGACGAACTCCAGGGTGACCATAGGGCAAAAAATTATGGACATAATTTTTCGCTCATATTATGGTCGAAATATAAATTAATCCAGCCCCCGGATACTCCCCATGGCAAACGCCCCGGCACCCTCACGCAGCTTGCTGTTCTTGCTGGTTGCCCTCACCGCATTGGGTGAAGTCTCGACGCAACTGATCATCCCCGGCCTGGGTGCCATCGAGCACGCGCTGCAGGCGCCGCAAGGCTCGGCACTGATGGCGCTGTCGGCATTCGTTGCTGCGTTTGGCCTGGGGCAGCTACTGTTCGGGCCGCTGTCGGATCGCATCGGCCGGCGGCCAGTCTTGATCGGGGGCCTGACGCTCTACGTAGTGGCGACGCTGGCGATGCTGCTGGTCACCGACATCCAGCAGTTTATCGCCGCCCGGGTGTTGCAAGGCCTGGGCGCGTGCGCCGCGCTGGTACTAGCGCGCACCGTGGTGCGCGATGTGTGGAAAGCCGAGGCAGGCCCGGCCCTGGCGCTGACGATGATCGGCATGTTGTATGCCATCGTCGTTGCGCCGATAGCAGGGGGCTTACTGATCAAATTACTGGGGTGGCGTGCGCCCATCGCCCTGGCGTTGGTGATCGGTAGCCTGGTGTTATTGCTGGCGCTGCTGTTCTTTCGCGAGAGCAATCATCACCTCGATCCCAGGGCCGCACACTGGCGCACCCTCGGCGGGCAGTATCTGGATCTGCTCAAGGGGCGCCAGTACCGTGCTTACGCGGTGGCCCTGGCGTGTACCTATGGCGCGATGTTTGCGGTGATCGCGGGTTCATCGGCGGTGTTTATCAATCTGCTGGGGTTCAGCAGCCTTGAATACGGGCTCAACTTCGGGCTGATTGTGTCGATGCTGATCGTCGGCTCCACTTATACCCGGCGTAACATTCAGCGCCTGGGGCCGCAGCGCATTGTGGCGATGGGTGTGACGATGGTGGCGGTGGGCGGGGTGGCAGCCCTGGCGATTTACGGAGTGTTCGGGTTGTCGGTAGTAGGGCTGGATATTCCCATCGCCCTGGTCACGCTCGGCGGCGGCCTGGTGCTGCCCGGTTCCGTTACCGGGGCCGTGATGCCCAATGCGCATCGTGCGGGTTTAGCCGCCGGGCTCATGGGATTTGCACAGATGTTCGGCGCCACGTGCAGCGGGTTGTTGCTGAGCCAGTTACGCGATGGCAGTGCCGCGCCGATGATCGTTATCCAGGCCGGGTTTGCACTGTCGGCACTGGTTGCCTTTCAACTGCTGCGCCAACGCCAGGTTAAAACGCTGTCCTATATATAGAACGATCAGGGCCATTTTTACCGGCTAGTGCTCAAGGGTGAGGCGATTTAAGGTGTACTCACTTTGGAGGTACACCATGAAAAAGCTGATTGGTATCTACACCAGCCCCCGCGCCCACTGGGTCGGCGACGGCTTCCCGGTACGCACGCTGTTTTCCTACGACACCATGGGCAAGCACATCAGCCCATTCCTGTTGCTGGATCACGCAGGTCCAGCCGAATTCACCCCGACTGAACAACGTCGCGGCGTCGGCCAGCACCCGCATCGCGGTTTTGAAACCGTGACCATCGTCTACGACGGCGAAGTCGAGCACCGCGATTCTACCGGTGCCGGCGGCAAAATCGGCCCGGGCGATGTGCAATGGATGACCGCAGCCAAAGGGATCCTGCACGAAGAGTTTCACTCCCAAGACTTCGCCCGTAGTGGCGGCGTACTGGAGATGGTGCAACTGTGGGTCAACCTGCCGGCCAAGGACAAAATGGCGGATGCCGGTTACCAGACCATCGTCGATGGCGACATTCCGGTGCTGCCATTGGCAAACGACGCCGGCCACCTGCGGCTGATCGCCGGGAAATTTGCCGGTACTCAAGGCCCGGCCCGCACCTTCACGCCGATAGACGTATGGGACTTGCGCCTCAACGCCGGTAAAGCGGTCACGCTGGACCTGCACGCCGGGCGTAACACCGCCTTGGTGGTGCTCAGCGGCACGTTGTTGATCAATGGCGAGGAGGTCGCACGCCAGGGGCAATTGGCGCTGTTCGAGCGCGACGGTAAGCAACTGACCCTGGAGTCCAACGACGACGCCAAGGTGCTGCTGCTCAGCGGCGAACCCATCGACGAGCCCATCGTCGGCCACGGTCCGTTCGTGATGAACACCGAGCAGGAGATTCACCAGGCATTTGCCGACTTTCAGTCGGGCAAATTCGGGCAGATGCACGCCTGACGGTTCACCGCAACCTCCTGTGGGAGCTGGCTTGCCTGCGATAGCATCACCCTGGTGTAGCTGATACACCGCGGTGTTTGCATCGCAGGCAAGCCAGCTCCTACATTTTGTTTCCAGGTTTCTGATTTCATGCGATCTTCTCGGCATTCGCCCTGGAGTCGCCTGGATGCCCTCATTTATCGCTGATCACCCGATGCTGTGCGCCGTGGCGTTGATCCTGATCGACATCGCCGTGTGGCGCCTTATTTCCGCCAACCTGGCTAACTGGAAACTCGCAGCGCGGCTGGTGATTTTCGCGGTGTTCAGTGCCGTGTTGTTCAACGACGGCATGAACCCCATGCAAGCGGCGCCCTATGCCGATGACACCACCTTGCATCTGGCCGCCACGGCGCTGCAGATCGGCTGGTGGTTGTTCGCCGCGCGCACCCTCACGGTATTGCTCGGCGCGGTGATGATGCAGCGGGTCGGCCATACCGGGCGTTTGTTGCAGGACCTGATGGGCGCAGTGATTTTCCTCATTGCGATCATCGCCGCCATGGCCTACGTGCTCGACCTGCCGGTCAAGGGCGTGCTGGCCACCTCCGGCGCCGTGGCGATCATCGTCGGCCTGGCCTTGCAAAGCACCCTGAGCGATGTGTTTTCCGGGATCGTCCTCAATACCACCAAGCCTTACCAGATCGATGACTGGATCTCCATCGACGGCACCGAAGGCCGTGTCACCGATATCGACTGGCGCGCCACGCGCCTGCAAACCTCCCAGGGCAGCCTGGCGGTGATCCCCAACTCCCTGGCGGCCAAGGCCAAGATCATCAACTTTTCGCGCCCGGCAGACATGTTCGGCCTGGCGGTCAGCCTGCAAGTCAGCCCCCATGCGCGCCCGCAAACCGTGATCGAAGCGCTGGAGCGTGCGATGCAGGGCTGCCGGCCGTTGCTGGCCCAGCCGGCGCCCAGCGTCGCGTTCAAGGCGTCCACCGGCAGTGGCGTGGAATATGAGATCAGCGGCTTTGTGCCGGCCATGGGCCTCAAGCGCGAAACCCGCAACCAGCTTTACGACCTGGCCTACCGGCATTTGCAGGCGGCGGGCGTGGGGCTGTTGTCCGCCACCGAAGGCAGCACGCCGCCTGCGGTGTCTGGCGCCCGTGCCTTGCTGGAGCGCTCGTCGATCTTCTCGACCTTGCGCCAGGAAGAAAAAGACACCTTCAGCCAGAACATGACCCTGCACACCTACCGCGCCGGCGAAATGATCCTGGCGGCGGGGGAGGTCAGCGATCACCTGTTTATCATCGAGTCCGGCGTGGTCTCGGTGCTGTTGATCAAGGACGGGCACAAGTTCGAGGCTGGGCGCATGGGCCCTGGGGAGGTGATCGGTGAGTCCGGCATTCTCTCCGACCAGGCGGCGCTGGCGGATTTTTCGGCCAAGACCTACTGCACACTCTACCGCATCGAAAATGAATACCTCAAGCCGTGCCTGGACGCCCGGCATGATATCGGCGAAGCCATGAAGGCGCTGCTGGACTTCCGCCGCCATGCCGCCCAGGCCCTGACCGAAGACGCGCCCGTGGTACCGGTCAAGAAGGGCTTCATCCAGTGGCTGAGGAACCGCGGCCTGTAGATTGGTCACCTGTTCTTCGCCCGGATTGGCTATTTCTCCAGAACGCTGCGCTGACTACTCTGCGCACCTATCCCAACGTTCTGGAGATTCACCATGCAAACCCGTACCGATTTCTACACCGCTTCCCCAGACGCCATGAAAGCCATGCTCGCCCTGGAAGCGGCGGTCGGCAAACTTTCCATCGAACTGCCACTGCTGGAACTGGTGCGCCTGCGCGTTTCGCAGATCAACGGCTGCGCGTTCTGCCTGGACATGCACACCGCCGATGCACGCAAGGGCGGCGAAACCGAGCGGCGCCTGTACACCCTGTCGGCCTGGCGTGAAACCCCGTTCTTCACGCCGCGCGAGCGTGCTGCCCTGGCCTGGGCCGAAAGCCTGACCCTGCTCAGCCACACCCACGCCCCCGACGAAGACTTCAACGCCTTGGCTGCGCAGTTCAGCCCACAGGAGCAAGTCGACCTGAGCGTCGCCATCGCCACCATCAACAGCTGGAACCGCCTGGCGGTGGGCTTTCGCAAGATGCCCAAGTAACGATCGGAGAGTTGCTGCTTTTTGTGGCGAGGGAGCTTGCTCCCGCTCGACAGCGAAGCTGGAGCCGGATTTTGGGGGGCGCTTCGCACCCCAGCGGGAGCAAGCTCCCTCGCCACAGAGTCGGGGGTTCAGAAGTTTACTGAAGCACTCAGGCGCGCCGTCAGCGGTGCGCCCTGGAACAGGTAGTCATCGCCCATGTATTCGCCGGCGTCGCGCCAGTAGCGCTTGTCGAACAGGTTATCGACGCTCAGGCGAAACACGGTCTCGTAGCCATCGACCTTGGTGGTGTAGCGGCTACCGACGTTGACCACCGCGTAGTCGCCCACTTCCACGTTGCCGGTGCGATTGGCAGACTTCTTGGCGCTGTATTGCACGCCGCCCAATACCGCCAGGCCGTTGACCCAGGGCAGGGCGTAGTCGGCGTACACGCTGGCGCGCAGCTTGGGCACGTTGATCGCCTGGTGGCCTTCGTATTCCGGCGTGCCGCTGCCGCTCACCCGCGCTCGGATCGCGGCCACGCTGGTGGCGATCTGCAGACGGTCGGTGGCCCAGCCGTTGGCGGACAATTCAATGCCGGTGTTTTTTTGCTGGCCCTGCTGCACGTAGTTGAACGTGCCACCTTCGGGCTTGGCGTACTGGTAAGCCTGGCGCGTCTGGAATACAGCGGCGGCGAAGCTGATACGGCGCCAGTCGTATTTCACCCCGGCTTCGATCTGGCGCGAGACGGTGGGGGCGAGTGTTTCATCGGCATTGCTTGCAAACCACGGCGCGGTGCCGCCCAGGGACAGGCCCTTGCTGTAGCTGGTGTACAGCGAAACGTTGTCCACTGGCTTGTAGATCAACGAGGCCTGGGGCAGGAACACGTACTGTTGGGTGTGGCGCGTCTGGTTGCCGGTGACGCTGTCGAAGGCTTTTTCGTCCAGGCGCACTTCACGGCCGCCGAGGAGGGTTTGCCAGTGCTCGTTGAAGCGGATGCGGTCGGTGACGAACAGCCCGTACTGGCGGCTGTCGAGGTTGCGGTGGCTGTCGTTCAACGGCTTGTCGGTCGGGGGAAAGCTCGGCACCTCTTCGTTGGTATTGGCGGTGCCGATGAATTCATTGACCGACTTGCGTTTGTCGATCACTCGGCGAAACGCGCTGCTGCCAAAGGTCAGTTCATGGCCGATGCCGGCGGTGTCGAAGAGGCCGGTCATGGCCGCCTGGATTTCATCGTCGCGGCGAGTGTCATCCGGGCTGCGGTAGTCGTAGACGTCGTAGTTGCCTTCGGGGCTGAAGTAGTTCGGCACGCTTGCGGAACTGCAACTGGCTGAACCATAGCAACCCCAGGCAAACGAGCTGTAGTCATCAATCACCACCTTGCTACGCGCCGCGCTGACACTGCCTTTCCATTGATCGCTGAAACGGTACTCGAACTTGCCGTTGAGGTTCAGCGAATCAATCCCGACCTGCTTGCCGCCCGTCTGGTGCCCCAACAGCTTCTTCGGTGAAGCACCGTGGGGCACTTCGGTGCCGCCCAGCAGTTGATACCCCGGTACCGAACGCTGTTGCTTGTTCTGGTATTCGGCGTCCAGTTGCAGCACGGCGTCGGGGCTGATGTTCCAGTCAAAGGCCAGGGACACGAAATCGCGCTGGCCGTTGGCGTGTTCCACATAGGAATTGAGGTCTTCATGGGCGACGTTGGCGCGCAGGCCGAACTGCTGCTCGCTGCCAAACCAGCCGCCGACATCGGTGGCGATGTAACCACTGCCACGATCATCGGTGGACACCGTCACCGAGCGCACATCCTGGGGGCGTTTGGTCACGTAATTGATCACCCCGCTGGGCTCGGAAATACCGCTCTGCAAACCGGCCAGGCCCTTGAACACTTCCACCTGCTGCTTGTTTTCCAGCGCCACGTTCTGCTCGCCGGTGATGGTGCGCCCATTGATCTTGTAGCTGCTGGCTGCATTGAGCGAGAAGCCGCGCACCACGAAGTTTTCGTAATAGCCGATGGGCGCGTAACTGTCGCCCACCGAGGCATCGTTGCGCAGCACTTCACTGAGCAAGCGTGCCTGCTGGTCCTTGATCAGCGCGGCGTTGATCACGGTGATCGAGGCGGGGGTGTCCAACAGCGGCGCTTCATCAAAGCCGCCCACCGACGCGGTTTCACTGCGGTAGCCCGACTCATCCTGGCCCTGGACCTTTACCGTCGGCAACTCGATCTCGGCGGCCAGGCTGCTGCCGATGCCGCCACTGAGCAACAGGCCGAGGGCGAAACGTGAAGTGACGACGGGGCGAAAACGCAAAACCATGGGTAAAGGCCTTAAAGCGCTGGGCGGGGGGCGCCTAAGCTAGGCATAAGCGCGGCCTTTTACAAGCTTTCGCGCAAGGTTCGCACGGCGAGACAACCCGTCTCAGCTCCGATGCCGATCCTGTTGCGGCTCGACAGCCAGGCGCCGGCTTGCGATAGACAAGGCTCCCCTCATCGTTTCAGGAGATTGTCATGGGTATCGCAGGTAAAGTCGCGCTGGTCACCGGCGCCGGGCAGGGCATAGGCCGGGCTATTGCCATGCGCCTTGCACAGGACGGCGCCGATGTCGCGTTGGTGGACATTGACGGCGCCAAGCTCAACGCCGTGGCCGCCGAAATCGTCGCCACCGGCCGCAAAGCCTCTGTGTTCATCGCTGATGTATCCAGACGCGAACAGGTGACGGCTGCGGTAGAGCATGCCCACCATACGCTGGGCGGATTCGACATCATCGTCAATAACGCCGGAGTGGCGCAGATCGACTCATTGCTCGATGTCAGCCCGCAGCAGGTCGAGCGCACCCTGGATATCAACGTCAAGGGCGTGCTTTGGGGGATCCAGGCGGCCGCCAACAAATTCAAGGCGCTCAAGCAGAAGGGCAAGATCATCAATGCTTGTTCAATCGCAGGGCATGAAGGCTTTGCGTTGTTAGGGGTCTACTCGGCGAGCAAATTCGCGGTGCGCGCCTTGACCCAGGCGGCGGCCAAGGAACTGGCGAGCGCGGGTATCACGGTAAACGCCTATTGCCCCGGTGTGGTGGGCACCGATATGTGGGTTGAGATCGACAAGCGCATGGCCGAGATTACCGGGGCGCAGGTGGGCGCAACCTACAAGCAGTACGTGGATGGCATCGCCTTGGGCCGTGCGCAAACGCCGGAGGATGTGGCGGGGTTTGTGGCATTTCTGGCAGGCCCGGACGCAGATTATATGACCGGGCAGGCGCCGTTGATCGACGGTGGCCTGGTCTACCGCTGACAGCGTGGGTCGACTCGCCTGCGTGGGTGTCGACCCCTTGTATCAGTGGGTTTTGCCGGGCATATCAATACCCAGCTGGTTCACGCGTCGGTACAGGGTTGCCCTTGAAATCCCCAGGGCCTGTGCCGCAGGTGAGGGTTTCCAGCGATGGCGAATCAACGCATCCAGAACCATTTGACGCTCGGGGCTGGCGCTCTGTTCGGCCAGCCCTTGAGGCTGCTCGCCCCGGATATCAATCGGCAAATCCGCCACTTGCAGCGTAGTCCCTTCGCACACCGCACAGGCGTACGCCAGCACATGCCGCAGTTGCCGCACATTGCCCGGCCACGCATAACCCAGCAGCAATTGCAGTGCGGCCTGGCCGATGCCCAACGACACGCCACTGTTACGCGCCTCTTGCTCCAACAGCCGATTGATCAGGGCCAGCTTATCGGTGCGTTCGCGCAACGGTGGCAGGCAGAAACGCGCACAACCCAGGCGAAAGTACAGGTCTTCACGGAATCGGCCCGCGCTGACCAGCGCCGCCAAATCGCGGTGGCTGGCGCAGATCACCTGAATGTTCACCACGCGGGTTTTCGCTGCGCCCAACGGCGCGACTTCACCCTCGGCCAGCACCCTCAGCAACCGTGTCTGCAACGCCAGCGGCATATCGCCGATTTCGTCGAGGAACAACGTACCGCCGTCGGCTTTCAGTAGCAGCCCGCTCATGCCTTTGCTGGACGCTCCGGTGAAGGCGCCGGGCGAATAGCCGAACAGCTCGCTTTCAATCAGGCTTTCGGGAATCGCCGCGCAGTTCACCGCCACAAACGGCCCGTCCCGGCGCGTGCTGTGCTCATGCAACTGGCGGGCGAAGACTTCTTTGCCGACGCCGGTTTCACCTTGCACCAGCACGGGCAGGTTGCGGTCCTTGACCCGCGCAGCCAAGCGCAGGTGCTCCTGGATCCGCGGGTCGACTTGAGTCTCTGGCAGCGCCCGAACCGAGGGGCGTCGGGGTGCATTGACCCTCACGTGTACCGCGTCGGGCTTGCCCAGCCAGTGCAACTGCCGGGTTGACTGATCAGTGGCTGCACGCAATGCATCCACATCGAACACTTCGCCGATATGCTCAGGCAGCTGGCCAAAGCGCAAGCGCAGGGCTTGACGCGCCTTGCTGTTCAAGGCGTGCAGACGTCCGTCCTGGTCCCAGGCCAGCAGCAGGTCGGGTTGGCTGTCGACAAAGCCTGGAGTGCTATGGGCTTGTAACACCCAGTGCTGCCGGGCGCTGTGCATGAAAAAAGCGTTTTCGATGGCCTGGGCGCTCTGCGCCACCATCTGCCGTATCAGGTGCTGGCTGCCGCGGTCATCCGGCGACTTGAGCGCCGAGACATCCAGCACACCCAGCAGGTGGCCCTGCGGGTCGAAGATGGGCGCAGCCGAACACGTCAGGCCGATAAACGCTGCGCGAAAGTGATCACGCTTGTGCACCGTCACCGCTGTTTTACTGGTCAGCACCGTGGCCACGCCGCAGGTGCCTTCCTCGGCTTCCGACCAGCAGGTGCCCAGGTAAAGACCGGCCTTGCGGCAGTCGGTGCGAATGTTCGCATCGACACGGTGATCAATGGTCTGGCCCTGGGCGTCGGTGAGCATCACGCAGTAGTCGGCATGGCGCACGCGATGGTGCAACTGTGCGACTTCTTCGCCGGCGATGCGCATGAACAGCTCGGCGCGCTCGCGGCACTCCTTGAGCAAGGGTTCGCTGAGGATACGTGGACCTTGCAGGGAGCCGGGGTCCAGGCGGTGTTGCTCCATGGACCGCCGCCACGAATCGAAGATCAGCGACGGTACGGGCGCCTGGGGCAGGCGCTCGGCATTGCGGACCACGCGGCTGACACAGTCGACATGCTCCCTGGAGTTCATGGCGAGCATAAAGCCTCCGGTTCTCAAGCTTTGTTGTTATGCGCGTCATTAAGCGCGCATGTGCGCCTACGGACAAGGGCACCCTGACCAACGCCTGCATTGAGACGCTGCGTCTCATGCCGCTGAGACTCAAGGGTCGAACTGCGTGGTTGCGTCTCACATTTAGCCGACCACTTGCCTGGGCATCGCTGTGTGGCGCGGCTCTGGATCAAGGCTTTGCCAGGTTTTTTCGACGGTTGGCACAAGCTGTGCTGAACAGCTTGGCACTGGCTGCAGCCAGTCTTTTGTGCGTCGAGACAACCTGGAGAACAACAAGATGTCCACCCACCTGTGCACCGATCAGTTACTGCATGCCTACACCGTGATGCGCACCATCCGCGATTTCGAAGAACGCCTGCATGTGGAGTTCGCCACCGGCGAGATCCCCGGTTTCGTTCACCTGTATGCCGGCCAGGAAGCCTGCGCCGCTGGTGTCATGGCGCATCTCAATGACGATGATTGCATCGCGTCCAACCACCGCGGCCACGGACACTGCATCGCCAAGGGCGTCGACGTGTTCGGCATGATGGCCGAAATCTATGGCAAGAAAACCGGCGTGTGTGGCGGCAAGGGCGGCTCCATGCACATCGCCGACCAGGAGAAAGGCATGCTCGGCGCCAACGGCATTGTCGGTGCCGGCGCACCGTTGGCCGCGGGGGCGGCGCTGGCTGCCAAACTCAAGGGGAGCCAGGGCGTGGCAGTGGCGTTTTTTGGCGACGGTGGCTCCAACGAAGGTGCCGTGTTCGAAGCGATGAACCTGGCGTCGATCATGCAGCTGCCGTGTCTGTTTGTCGCCGAAAACAACGGTTATGCCGAGGCCACTGGCGCCGGTTGGTCGGTGGCATGCAAAGACATCGCCGAGCGCGCCGCCGGGTTTGGTATGCCGGGGGTGATCGTCGACGGCAATGATTTTTTCGCTGTGCATGAAGCGCTCGGCGTTGCTGTGGAGCGGGCGCGCCAAGGCGACGGGCCGACACTGGTCGAGGTCAAGCTGAGCCGTTTCTACGGGCACTTCGAGGGCGATGCGCAAACCTATCGCGGCGCTGACGAAGTGAAAAACCTGCGCGAAAGCGCCGATTGCCTGGCCTTGTTCCGTCAGCGCTGCCATGCCGAAGGCTGGCTGGACGCAGCGCAGTTCGAGCGCATCGACGGTGAAGTGGCTCAGTTGATCGAAGACGCCGTGCGCCTGGCCAAAACCGATCCCAAGCCCCAGGCCGCCGACCTGCTAAGCGACGTTTACGTGGCCTACCGCTGATACCAACCCTATAAAAACAAGACGTGGAGAGAATCTAATGGCTCGTAAAATCAGCTATCAGCAGGCGATCAATGAGGCCTTGGCTCAAGAGATGGGCCGTGACCAGAGCGTATTCATCATCGGTCAGGATGTGGCCGGTGGCACCGGTTCCCCCGGTGAGCAGGACGCATGGGGCGGCGTGCTCGGCGTGACCAAGGGCTTGCACCCGCAATTTCCCGGGCGCGTGCTGGACGCACCGTTGTCTGAGGTCGGCTACGTGGGCATGGCGGTGGGCGCCGCTACCCGTGGCATGCGCCCAGTATGCGAATTGATGTTCGTCGACTTCATCGGCTGCTGCCTGGACCAGTTGCTCAACCAGGCTGCCAAGTTCCGCTATATGTTCGGTGGCAAAACCACTACACCGCTGGTGATCCGTGCCATGTACGGCGCCGGTTTGCGGGCGGCTGCCCAGCATTCGCAAATGCTCACCTCCATGTGGACGCATATCCCCGGCCTCAAGGTGGTATGCCCGGCCACGCCCTACGACGCCAAGGGCATGTTGATCCAGGCAATCCGCGACAATGACCCGGTGATTTTCCTTGAGCACAAAATGCTCTACGGCATGCAGGGCGACGTACCGCAAGAGCTGTACACGGTCCCGTTTGGCGAAGCCAACTTTGTGCGTGAGGGCAAGAATGTGACGCTGGTGACCTACGGCCGCATGCTGCATATCGCCCTGGAGGCTGCGGCCAACCTGGCGCGTCAAGGCATTGATTGTGAAGTGCTGGACCTGCGCACCACCAGCCCGCTGGATGAAGACAGCATCCTTGAAAGCGTCGAGAAAACCGGGCGCCTGGTGGTGATCGACGAATCCAACCCGCGCTGCTCGGTCGCCACCGACATCAGTGCCCTGGTGGCCCAGCGGGGGTTCGCTTTCCTGCGCGCTCCCATCGAGATGGTCACCGCGCCGCACACCCCGGTGCCGTTTTCCGATGCTCTGGAAGACCTGTACATCCCCAACGCCGCGAAGATCGAGGCCGCCGTGATGAAGATCGCCGACAAGAGGACTTCCGCATGATTCATACCCTGACCATGCCCAAATGGGGCCTGTCGATGACCGAGGGCCGCATCGATGTCTGGCTCAAACAACCCGGCGACCGAGTGGAAAAGGGCGAGGAGGTGCTGGACGTGGAGACCGACAAGATCTCCAGCAGTGTCGAGGCGCCTTTTAGCGGCGTGCTGCGTCGGGTACTGGCGCTCAGTGATGAAACCCTGCCGGTGGGCGCTCTACTGGGAATTGTGGTGGAGGGCGAGGCGACAGAGGCTCAGATCGATAGCGTGATCGAAAGCTTCAACGCCGGGTTCGTCTCCAGTGCCGCCGAAGCCGAAGAGGCCGGCCCCAGCGCACAAAAAGTCGAGGTAGGCGGGCGCTTGCTGCGTTATCTGGACATGGGCGAGGGCGGCACGCCGCTGGTGTTGGTGCACGGCTTCGGGGGCGATCTGAACAACTGGCTGTTCAATCAACCGGCCCTGGCCGCCGAACGCCGGGTGATTGCCCTGGACCTGCCGGGGCACGGGGAGTCGGGCAAGTCTCTGCAAACGGGAGACGCTGCCGAACTCAGTCACGCCGTACTGGCATTGCTCGACCATTTGGCGCTCGACCGTGTGCATTTGGCCGGCCACTCCATGGGTGGGCTGGTGACCCTCACCGTCGCCAGCCTGGCGCCTGCACGTATCGCCTCCATCACCTTGATCGCCAGCGCCGGTCTGGGTGCCGATATCAACGGCGATTACCTGCGAGGTTTTGTCGAAGCCAACAACCGTAACGCGCTCAAGCCGCCATTGACTCAACTGTTCAGTAACCCTGCGCTGGTGACGCGGCAGATGCTGGAGGACATGCTCAAATTCAAGCGCCTGGAAGGGGTGGATCAAGCGTTGCGCCAGCTCGATCACAGGCTGTTCGATGGCGGGCGGCAGATGCTGGATCTTCGCAGCGAGGTGGGCCGCCAGCCGAGCCTGGTGATCTGGGGCAGTGACGACGCGATCATCCCGGCAAGTCACGCCCAAGGGCTGCAGGCTCAGGTGCATGTATTGCCGGGGCAGGGGCATATGGTGCAGCTGGAGGCGGCGGAGCAGGTCAATCAACTGATCTCCACTTTTTTGAACGCGCAGCCCTGATTGAGGTTCAAGGGAGGGACGGTTTGGTCTGTCCCTCCCACAAGGTCAAGCGTGTTTTTTCAGCTGGAGCGTTTCAGGGTTTCGCTGGGCAGCTCCTGAAAAAGCGCCCGGTAGCTGTTTGAAAACCGCCCCAAATGCCAGAACGACCAATTCATCGCGACCTCGGCCACCGTGGTGTCGGTCGTGCTCAGCAACTCCCGCCGCGCCCCGTTCAACCGACGCAACCTTAACCACTGCGCCGGGCTCATCCCCGTGTAGGTCTTGAACCCTTGCTGCAATTGGCGCAACGGCACACCCGCAATCTGCGCCAGTTCCAACAGGTTGGCGGTTTCATCCGGTGCATCCGCCGCCCATTCGCCGATGCGCGCCATCAATTGGCGTTCTTCATTGCGCTTTTGCAATGAACTGCCGTCCAGGCACACGCAGGCGTTATCGAGGATAAACAGGCAGTCGTCGAGCAGTTGCTGGGTGAGGGCATCGCGGCTGATGGGGTCGGTCAGTGCCGACAGGCGCGTAAGGGTGCCGCTCAGCCAGCGAGTGAACAGCGCATTTTGCCGACAGGTCAGCGGTGCCATGAACAAGCCTTCGAGTTTGGCTATATCCAGGCCCTGGCGCTGGACGAACTGCGGGCCGAACACCACTGCCACTTCGCGGTAGTTTACCGGGGTGATCCAGGTGTTGCGGCTTTCGCCATTGAGCAGGTACAGCGCGTTGTCACTGGCGTCGAAACAAAACGCCAGGGCGCCGGCAGGTGCGTTGAAATGCTGCTCCACCCGGGTGTTCATGCACTCTTCGTACACCTGCACCCCGTGCAGGTCGAGGTAGCGCACCCGCCCGGCAAAATGCCCGGGGGACATCTGCTGGTACTGCTGCACCCAGCCGGGTGTCGCACTGCATTGGGCGGCCACATCGCCGGTGGCGAAGGCCTGTACGCGCAAAGCGGTTGCCTGTGTCATGGTGATCCGTGCGCACTCTATTGGTGCGTTGTGCCGCGTGCAAAGTGGATAGATGCCGTTTCAAGGCTGGCCCAAGATAGACCTCAATGCGCTGGGAGTACAAGCCGGCGTCGCATCCCACCCAAGACGAGGTCCTTATGAACGCCCCCTTCGATCAGCTGTCCACCTGGCTGAAAGAACACAAGATTACCGAAGTCGAATGCGTGATCAGTGACTTGACTGGCATCGCACGCGGCAAGATCGCACCCACCAACAAGTTCCTGCATGAGCGAGGCATGCGCCTGCCGGAAAGTGTGTTGCTGCAAACGGTAACCGGGGACTTTGTCGACGACGATATCTATTACGACCTGCTGGACCCGGCCGATATCGACATGATCTGCCGCCCGGTCGCCAACGCCACTTACGTGGTGCCGTGGGCCATCGAACCCACCGCCATCGTGATCCACGACACCTTCGACAAACAGGGCAACCCCATCGAACTGTCGCCGCGCAATGTGTTGAAGAAAGTCCTGCAGCTCTACACCGACCAAGGCTGGCAGCCGATTGTCGCGCCGGAAATGGAGTTCTACCTGACCCAGCGCTGCGAAGATCCGGACCTGCCGTTGAAAACTCCCATCGGCCGCTCGGGCCGTGCCGAAACCGGGCGCCAGTCGTTCTCGATCGATGCCGCCAACGAATTCGACCCGCTGTTCGAAGATGTCTATGACTGGTGCGAAGCCCAGGGCCTGGACCTGGATACGCTGATCCACGAAGACGGCCCCGCGCAGATGGAAATCAACTTCCGTCATGGCGACGCCCTGGACCTGGCCGACCAGATCACGGTGTTCAAGCGCACCTTGCGCGAGGCCGCGCTCAAGCACAACGTGGCCGCCACCTTTATGGCCAAGCCGGTGGCCGACGAACCCGGCAGTGCCATGCACCTGCACCAGAGCGTGGTGGAGATTGCCACCGGCAAACCGGTGTTCGTCGATGCCGACGGCAACATGAGCCCGTTGTTCCTGCATCACATCGGCGGCTTGCAGAAGTACATCCCCAAGCTGTTGCCGATGTTCGCGCCCAATGTGAACTCGTTCCGCCGCTTCCTGCCCGATACCTCGGCGCCGGTCAACGTCGAATGGGGCGAAGAGAACCGCACCGTCGGCTTGCGCGTGCCCACTTCCAGCCCGGAGGCGATGCGCGTGGAAAACCGCCTGCCGGGCGCCGATGCCAATCCTTACCTGGCGATTGCTGCCAGCTTGTTGTGTGGCTACCTGGGCATGATCGAGCACATCGAACCCAGTGCCCCGGTGGAAGGCCGCGCCTATGAACGCCGCAACCTGCGCCTGCCGTTCACCCTCGAAGATGCGCTGGCGCGCATGGAGGATTGCGACACGGTCAAGCAGTACCTGGGGGAGAAGTTCGTGCGCGGCTATGTCGCGGTCAAGCGTGCCGAGCATGAGAATTTCAAGCGGGTGATCAGTTCGTGGGAGCGTGAGTTCCTGCTGTTGAGCGTCTGAAAACAAGCATAAGAGGGGTGACGATATGCGTCTTGTGAACAAGCTTCTTCCACTGGCCCTGGTCGCGGCGTTCAGCAGTGCCGGCCAGGCGGCGCCGACGGTGAGTGTCTACAACTGGACCGATTACATTGGCGAGACCACCTTGGCGGACTTCCAGGCCAAGACCGGCATCAAGGTGATCTACGATGTGTTCGACTCCAACGAAACCCTGGAGGGCAAGTTGCTGGCCGGGCGCACCGGGTATGACGTGGTGGTGCCGTCCAACCATTTCCTGGCACGCCAGGTGAAGGCCGGTGCGTTTCTCAAGCTTGACCGTGCGCAGTTGCCCAACTTCAAAAACCTGGACCCCAAGCTGCTGAAGTTACTGGAACAGAACGACCCCGGTAATGCGCACTCGGTGCCATACCTGTGGGGCACCAATGGCATTGGCTACAACGTCGACAAGGTCAAGCAAGTGCTGGGTATCGACCGCATCGATTCGTGGGCGGTGCTGTTTGAACCGGAAAATATCAAGAAGCTGCATGAGTGCGGCGTGGCCTTCCTCGATTCAGCGGATGAGCTGTTCCCGGCGATCCTCAACTACATGGGCAAGGACCCACGCAGCGAGAATGCCGAGGACTACAAGCAGGCCGAAGCCAAGCTGCTGACGCTGCGGCCGTACATCACCTATTTCCACTCTTCCAAGTACATCTCGGATCTGGCCAACGGCAATATCTGCGTGGCCTTCGGTTATTCCGGCGACGTGTTCCAGGCCGCCAACCGCGCCAAGGAAGCCAAGAACGGGGTGAACATTGCGTACTCGATCCCCAAGGAAGGCTCCAACCTGTGGTTCGACCTGTTGGCGATTCCGGCCGATGCGAGCAACCCTAAAGAAGCCCATGCGTTCATCAACGACCTGCTTGAGCCTGAGGTGATTGCCAAGGTCAGCACCTCGGTGGGCTATGCCAACGCCAACCCGGCCGCCAAGCCGTTCATGCCTGCGGAGCTGGTGAACAATCCTGAGGTGTACCCGCCCCAGGACGTACTCGACAAACTCTATATCTCCACCACGCCTACGCCGGCGACCATGCGCGTGATGACCCGCGCCTGGAGCAAAGTGAAGTCCAACCGATGATGCAGCCCAATGAACACGCCCCGTCCTATTACCGCGCTTCGGCGAATGCCATGGCGCAGCGGCCCGCACTTGAGGCAGACCTGAGCGCCGATGTGTGTGTGATCGGCGGCGGCTTTACCGGGGTCAACACCGCCATCGAACTGGCCCAGCGCGGGCTCTCGGTGGTGCTGCTGGAAGCGCGCTGCATCGGTTGGGGCGCAAGCGGGCGCAACGGTGGGCAATTGATCCGTGGCATTGGCCATGATGTCTCCGGGTTCGCCAAATACGTGGGCGAGGAGGGCGTGCGCTATATGGAGCGGGCCGGTATCGACTCGGTCGCCCTGGTGGGCCAGCGCATTGCCGAGCACGGCATCGACTGTGACCTGCGCTGGGGGTTTTGCGAACTCGCCAATACTCCGGCGCAGTTCGCGGCGTTCAAGGGCGAACAGGCGCACCTGGCGGCCGTGGGGTATGCCCACGAAACGCGGCTGGTCGGCCCACAAGACATGGCACAGGTGGTGGGCTCTGCTATGTATGCCGGCGGCCTGGTCGACATGGGTTCCGGACATCTGCACCCGCTCAACCTGATATTGGGTGAAGCGCAGGCGGCCGAAGCCCTCGGGGTGCGTATCTTTGAGCACAGCCCGGTGCTGGAGCTGATCCATGGCGAAACGGTGCGGGTGCGCTGCACAGGCGGAAGCGTGCGCGCAGCCAACCTGGTGCTGGCATGCAATGCCCATCTTGAAGAGCTGGAGCCGCGCTTGAGCGGCAAGGTACTGCCGGCGGGCAGCTACATCATCGCCACCGAGCCTCTGCCTGAGCCCGTGGCCCAGCAGTTGATCCCACAGAACCTGGCGCTGTGCGACCAGAAAGTCGGCCTGGATTACTACCGGCTGACCGCCGACCGGCGTCTGTTGTTCGGTGGCGCCTGCCACTACTCGGGGCGCGACCCCCAGGACATCGCCGCGTACATGCGCCCGAAAATGCTCAAGGTGTTCCCGCAGTTGGCCAACACGGCTATTGAATTCCAGTGGGGCGGCAAGATCGGCATTACCGCCAACCGTTT
Source organism: Hoplolaimus columbus (assembly GCA_016433075.1). Lineage (NCBI taxonomy): Eukaryota > Metazoa > Nematoda > Chromadorea > Rhabditida > Hoplolaimidae > Hoplolaimus > Hoplolaimus columbus. Next base: position 85,247 of record JAEHOM010000010.1, on the reverse strand, counting down.
TCCCCAGGTCGGGCGCCTCAAGCAGTACCCCAACGTGTTCTATGCCCAAGGCTATTCCGGTCACGGCTTGAACGTGACGCACTGGTGCGCACGGTTGCTGGCCGAAGGGATACACGCGGGTGCAAGCCAGGGCCTGGATATTTTCAGCCAGGTGCCGCACATGACCTTTCCCGGTGGCAAGGCGCTGCGCTCGCCACTGCTGGCGTTGGGGATGTTGTGGTATCGGTTGCGCGAAGCACTCTGATTGATCGTTCCCACGCTCTGCGTGGGAACGCCGCCGCGGACGCTCCGCGTCCCGCCGTTTAGTGACGCGGAGCGTCATGGGATGCATTCCCACGCGGAGCGTGGGAACGATCACCGGAGCGTGGGAACGATCAGTCGGTCAGCACTTTGCGAAAGGTTTCCACCAACGGCCTCAAGTTAACGCGGTGCCATGCCGCCCACAGCGGTGTGGTGTAGGCCAGCCACGGCAGTTCGCGCAATACCACGCCCGGTGGAGCGTTGCGGCTCAGGCCCTTTTGCACCATCGCCACCCCTAGCCCCGACGCGACCAGGCCCAATGCAGTAAAGGGCTCGCTGGCCTCCATGGGGATCTGCGGGATGAAACCGGCGCGGATGCAGGCGGCGACGAAATCATCGGCCGGGTTGGCGCCAGGTTTGCGCTGCACGCCGATCCATTGTTGGTCGGCCAGGTGTTCGGGCAACAGTTCAGGGTGTTGAGCCAGCGGATGCTGTTCAGGCAGGGCCAGCAGCATCGGGTCATCGAGGACTTGCCAGGCGGTCAGGTCCGGGTCGTCGGCGGCAGGTGGTTCGCTCACCAGGGCGATGTCCAGGCTGCGTTGGCGCAAACCTTCCAGTTGTTCCAGGGAGGGCAGGTTGTACAGCTTGATATGCACGGCGGGCCGGTCGTCGCGCAGTATGCGCAAGGCATTGGGCAAGACACCGGCGTGCATGGCGTTTTCGATATAACCGATGCACAAACCGCCTTCTTCGCCGCGGCCCAGGCGCTTGCCCAGAGACTCCAGGCGGTTGGCGTGGGTCAGCAGTGCCTTGGTTTCGGCCAGGAAAGTCTGGCCGTCGCGGGTCAAGCGGATACGCTGCTGGCTGCGTTCGAACAGGGTAAGGCCCAGGCGTTCCTCGAGCTGGGCGATCTGCCGACTCAGGGGCGATTGGGAAATGTGCAAGCGCTCGGCGGCGCGGCCGACGTGTTCTTCTTCGGCCACCACTTCGAAGTAGCGCAACTGGCGTAGATCAATCATGTAAGACCTGCAAGGACTCAAGTTGGTCGCAGTATGTCTTGGACGGTCTGATCTGCGCAATCTAGCATCTGCTCAACGGTCACAGCGACCTCGCACCGATTGAGGAACCACCATGAGCTTGAAAGACACACTGCCCGGCGTACTGGGCTTTGGCACCGCCCCCTTGGGCAATATGTTTCGCGCTATCCCCGAAGAAGAAGCCCAGGCCACCGTCGAGGCCGCCTGGAGCCACGGCGTGCGTTACTTCGATACCGCGCCGTTCTACGGCTCGGGCCTGTCGGAAATCCGCTTGGGCCAGGCCCTGTCCAACTATCACCGCGATGACTACGTGCTCAGCACCAAGGTTGGCCGGGTAATTCTCGATGAAGTCGAAGAAACCGCCCGTGACCTTGGGGAAAAAAGCGGCGTATTCGAACACGGCCGGCCCAATAAAATAATCAATGACTACAGCGCCGACGCCACCCTGCGCTCCATTGAAGACAGCCTGACACGCCTGCAAACCGATCGCCTGGACATCGTGTGGGTTCACGACATCGCCCAGGATTTTTACGGCGACCAATGGCTGGAATACTTCAACCAGGCCCGCACTGGTGCCTTCAAAGTACTCACCCGTTTGCGCGAGCAAGGAGTGATCAAGGCCTGGGGGCTGGGCGTCAATCGTGTCGAGCCTTGCGAGTTGACCCTGGACCTGGCCGAAGCCCAGCCCGACGGCTTTCTGCTGGCGGGTCGCTATACGCTGCTGGACCACGACCGCGCCTTGCAGCGCCTGATGGACGCAGCCCACGCCCAGCAGGTCGAGATCGTCGTCGGTGGCCCGTACAGCTCCGGCATCCTCGCTGGCGGTGCGCACTTTGAATACCAGCAAGCCGGTCCGGCGATCATTGCCAAGGTCGAGCACATCAAGGCGATTGCCCAGGCGTTTGGCGTCAGTATCAAGGCCGCTGCGCTACAGTTTTCACTGGCGCATCCGGCGGTGGCGGCGGTGATTCCCGGTGCCAGTCGTCCGGGGCGGATTGCCGAAGACGTCGCGGCGTTGTCTGAACAGATTCCAGCAGCCTTCTGGCAGGCGTTGCGCGAGGCCCGCTTGATCTCGGACCGTGCACCTTTGCCTCTCTCACGTTAAGGAGCTTGAGCATGAAGATTGATGTAAGCGGCAAAGTGGCTATTGTCAGCGGCAGCACCGCCGGTATCGGCCTGGGCATCAGCCAGGCCCTGGCGCAATCCGGTGCCACGGTGGTGGTGATCGGGCGTGATGCAGGCAAGGTGGACGACGCCTTGGCGAGCATTCGCCAGGCGGTTCCCGCTGCTCAACTGCGTGGTGTGGTGGCCGACCTCGGCACCGTTGAAGGCGCACAGAAACTCTTCGCCGCCGAACCCCGCGCCGACATTCTGGTCAACAACCTGGGCATCTTCGACGCGGTGGATTTCTTCGACGCGCCGGACAGTGAGTGGGCGCGCTTCTATGAGGTCAATGTGATCTCCGGTGTGCGCCTGGCGCGGCATTATGTGCCGGGCATGGTCGAGCAGGGCTGGGGCCGGGTGATCTTCGTGTCGTCGGAGTCTGGCGTGGCGACGCCGGCCGACATGATCAACTACGGGGTGACCAAAAGCGCCAACCTGGCGGTGTCCCACGGCCTGGCCAAGCGCCTGGCGGGTACTGGGGTGACGGTGAATGCTATCTTGCCGGGGCCGACCTTTACCGATGGCCTGGAACACATGCTCAAGGACGCTACGGCCGAATCCGGGCGCAGTGCCCGCGAGGAAGCGGATGTGTTTGTGCGCCATGCGCGGCCCACCTCGATCATCCAGCGCGCGGCCAATGTGGATGAAGTGGCGAACCTGGTGGCGTACATTGCTTCACCGCTGTCTTCGGCGACGACCGGTGCCGCGCTGCGGGTCGACGGTGGCGTTGTCGACAGCATGGCAATCTGATTTTTTCCTGACTGGAGTATTGATCGTGGCAACAGCGTCTTCTGTGATTGAAATTGCGGTGTCGGCCGACCAGGTCTGGCAACTAATTGGCGGCTTCAACAGCCTGCCCGACTGGCTGCCTTTGATTGCCAAGAGCGAGCCGAGCGAGGGTGGTCGTGTGCGTCACCTGACCGCCGCTGACGGCGGCACGATTGTCGAGCGCTTGCAGACTTTCGACAACGTGGCGCGCACCTACAGCTACACCATTGAAGCGTCGCCGTTTCCGGTGAGTGCCTACCTGTCGACCTTGCAGGTTGAAGCGTTGACGGACACCTCGGCGAAAGTGACCTGGTCCGGCGTGTTCACGCCGGCAGCGGGTACCACCGATGCGCAAGTCGAGGAATTGTTTGCCGGTATTTACGAAGGCGGGCTTGAGGCGCTGCGCGGTAACTTCTAAAGATTGTGGTGAGGGAGCTTGCTCCCGCTGGACTGCGTAGCAGTCCCACAAAGAGCGGGGCCGCTTCGCTCCCCAGCGGGAGCAAGCTCCCTCGCCACAGGGTTGGGTTTTAGCCTATATGGAGCAAGGCTGCCGCGACAGCCTCTGCCGGCGTCATCTGCGCCGTATCCAGCCTGAACGGTGGTACCTCCCAGCGTTCATACTCATGTGCCTGTACCGATTCCCAGGTCGGTGGCACCAGCCCGGGAATATCGCCCACACGCCCTTCGACTCGACGCCGATGCGCCTGCTGATCGGTACACACCACCTCGATATTGATCAGTGCCACGCCGGCCGCTGTCGCCACCGCTTGCCAGGCATCGCGGCTTTCCTTCACCGGGTTCACACAATCGGCGATCACCCGCTGTCCCAGGCGCAGGTTACTCAGCGCCAGCGCATTCGCCACACCGTAGCCGCTGGCCCCCACATCGCCCACCAACACCGCAGCCTCCCGCAGCGCCTGCTCAATCACATCGATACGCAGGTAAACCGCGCCCAACTGTCGCGCCAGCTCCCTGGCAATCGTGGTCTTGCCACTGCCAGGCAAGCCGCTGAATACAATAAGCATGACCCATCAACCCCATATGTAGGAGCGAGCTTGCTCGCGAAAAACGCCAACAAAAACGCGTACTGCCTGAATAAACGCGGTGCCTGTGAGTTTTTCGCGAGCAAGCTCGCTCCTATAGTGGTATTAGAACCGCGTGATTCATTTCACCCACAGGAGCGCCCATGACCCTGCCGTTCGTGAAGATGCACGCCCACGGCGACGACTTCATTATCATCGACCGCCGTGGCGAGGATAACCCCGTTAATGCGCAGATTGCCCGCCACCTGGGTAACCGCCGCACCGGCATCGGTTTCAATCAACTGGCGGTGGTGCTCGACTGTGAGCAGGCCGCCGCGCGCGTTCAGTTCTGGAACCCGGACGGAACACGCCTGCAAACCTGCGGCAGCGCGACTCGTGGCGTGGCCGATCGCCTGATGCATGAGGCAGGCGCCGAGACCATCGTGCTGCTTAGCGACCGCGGTTTACTGACATGCACACGTGCTGATGGGCAGCGGGTGTCGGTGGACATGGGCGCACCCTCGCTGGGCTGGGCGTCGGTACCCTTGGCCAAGGCGGTGGACACCTGCGTGTTGCCTATCGACGGCCAGCCGGCAGCGTGCAGCATGGGCAACCCGCATTGCACGTTTTTTGTAGAGGATGTGACTGCGCTCGATATTGAGGCCATGGGCTCGACCCTGGAAGTTCACCCGCTGTTTCCGGCCAGGACCAATGTGCATTTCGTGCAAGTGCTGGACCGCGGCCATATCCGCCTGCGTATCTGGGAGCGTGGCGGCGGTGTGCCGCTGGGGTCCGGTTCATGCTGTTGCGGGGCGGTCGTCAACGGCATCCGGCGAGGGCTGCTCGATGAGCGTGTGGAGGTCCAGTGCGACGGCGGCGCGGTCACGGTGCAATGGGACGGGCAGGGCGGGGTGATATTGACCGGCGGTGTCGAGCCGATCATGCAGGGCACCGCGTACCTGTACTAGAACTTCACGGTAAACGTGGTACCGGCGCTCGCACAGGAACTCACCGCCACGTCGCCGCCATGTACTTTGGCCAGTTCGCGCACGATATACAGGCCCAGGCCTACGCTGCGCACGTCGCTGCCCTGGTCGGTGCCGCGGGTCATGGGTTCGAACAATCCGGCCAGCAGGGTTTGGGGAATCGCCGGGCCGTGGTTGTGCACCGCGACCGCGCAGGTGTTGTCGCCCAGGCGTGAGGTGATGGTAATCGGCTGCAGCAAGTCGCCATAGGCCACGCTGTTGGCCACCAGGTTACCGATCATCTGTTGCACACGGTCGGCGTCCAGGCACGCGTCGCCCTGGCCCTCGGCGTGATGCACCAGCGTGGCCTTGGGGAAGGCCACCCGCAGTTCGTCGACGCTGCGATGAATAACGCCATGCAGGTCCAGCGGTTGCGGCTTGATGGTAATGCCCTGGCCGACCCGGGCCTGGGTGAAGTCCAGCAGATCGGCAATCATGCGATGGGCGCGTTCGGATGACTGGCCGATATGCCCCAGTAGCTGGCGCTCCTTGGCCGTGCGCTCGCCGCGCTGGAGAAAGTCGGCGGCCATGCGGATCGCCGTCAGAGGGTTTTTCAGGTCGTGGCTGACAATCGCCACCATCTGTTCGGCAAACAACGCCCGGCGCTGGGCAATGGCGTAGGCCTCGCTCAGCTCGGCCTGGGCCTGTTGCAGGGCCAGTTCCGTGGCGGTTTTTTCCTGCAGCAGGGCTTCGGCCTGCTTGCGCGCATTGAGCAGTTCGCGCTCGTACTTGTCACGGTCGGTGGTGCCGAACAGCGCCAGGTCATACACCACGCCGTCCGGCTGCTGGCGCTGGTTGGCATTGAGCAAGACCGTGACTTTGTGCCCGTTGCAATGGCGGATGTCGAGTTTCACCTCGGTGACGCTGCCGTGCATGCGCAGCATTGGCGCCAGGTGCGTCTGGTAGAAAATCCGCCCGCCCATGGCCAGCAGGTCCTGGAAACGCCGGCCCAGCAGTTGGGCCGCAGTGAAGCCCAGCCAATCGCACAAGCGCGGGTTGACGTGCAGGATCGTGCCATCTTCCTGGGTCACCGCCAGGGCACAGGCCGCGCTGTCAAACAGCGGGTCAACGGGCATCGGCAGCCGCCCAAGGGGCCAGGAACCGGTCCATCGCCGCGGCACACGCCTGGGGGGCGCTCATATGCGGGCAATGGCCGACATTCTCGACCAGGCAATAAGTGCTGTTAGGTAACACGGTGTGCAGGTATTCACCCACGGCCACGGGGGCGATCAGGTCGTCGGTCGATTGCAGGATCAGCACCGGGGTGGTCAGGCCGAACACATCCTGGCGGTTATCCGACAGGAAGGTCACGCGGGCGAACTGCTTGGCGATGTCCGGCTCGGTGCGACAGAAGCTGTCGGTGAGCGCCTCGCTCAGGTGCGGCTGCGTCGGGGCGCCCATGATCACCGGGGCCATGGCGCTGGACCAGCCCAGGTAGTTGCTGTCGAGGGTGTCGAGCAGGTCGTCGATGTCGTCGCGCTTGAAACCGCCGACATATTCCTCGGTATCGATATAGCGCGGCGATGGGCCAATCATCACGTGCGCGGCAATGCGCTGCGGGATGAAACGGTCGGCGAGGGTGCCGATCATCGCGCTGACCGAGTGGCCCACCAGAATCACCGGGCCTTGGGCGTAGGCGTCGATAATCTCGTTCAGGTCATGGGCATAGCCATCCAGGCGGCTGTATTTGGCTTTGTCGAACGCACTCACGTCCGACAGGCCGGCGCCGACCAGGTCATACAGCACCACGCGAAAGCGCTCGAAAAAGTGCGGTGCCAAGGCATTCCACATAGCCTGGTTGCAACCAAAGCCGTGGGAAAACACCAGCGTCGAGGGACCGTTGCCCATCACATGTACATTGTTGCGGTGACGTAGGTCCATGGAGTTCTCGTGGATGGCTAATTGCTATGCAGCGTAGTGGGCAGTTTAGATAGTCGCAGGCCCTGGGTCACGCGTTTGCGTGCAGATAAGGTAAAGTCGGCGCCTTCAGGGAGAGACTTCAGGTAACCATACATGATCGTGCTTGTGCGGCAATCGGTGTTCAGCCTACTGGCCCTGGTATTTTCCAGCCTGTTTATCACCGCGCATGCGGACACCTCGCCGATTGGGGTTGCCCTTGATCAGCGGGTCATTGACCTGACCAATACCCTCGATTCGGGCACCGTGCTGCGCCTCAAGCAACAACTCGCCGACCTTGAACAACGCAAAGGCGCGCAAGTGGCGGTATTGCTGGTGCCAACCACCGGCAGCGCCGATATCGAAGGCTACGCCAACCAACTGTTTCGTGCCTGGAAACTGGGGCGCAAGGACGTCAACGACGGCATCCTGCTGGTGGTGGCCAAAGCCGACCGCACAGTGCGCATCGAGGTGGGTTATGGCCTGGAAGGCATCGTCACTGACCTGCTGGCCCATCGCATCATTGAAGAACGTCTCACTCCAGCGTTTCGTCAGGGCGATTTTGCCGGTGGCATCCAGCAAGGCGTGAGCGCGCTGGTGGTCCTGGTGGACGGCGGCGACCTGCCTGAAGTGGCCGGGCCGGGGATCAACCCGCAATTTTTCGCGATATTGGCGGCGTTTGTCCTGGGGGCGCTCGCCGGTACACTGATCGCCGCTGGCAAGTTGCACTGGCGCAGAGCTTTGATCATCGCAGTTGCGGCCACGCTGTTGCTGACGGTATTGGCCGGTGGTCGGGACTGGCCGATGTTCCTCTTTGCAATGCCGCTGACCTTGTTGATTGGCGGCGCGTTATTTGGCGCGTTGTGGCAGGTGCGCACGCTGTTTTACGGCGTGATCGGGTTGCTGGCTTACATCCTCGGGTTGGTGGTGGCAAACCAGTACGCGGCCGTCAGTTTCACCTATTGGTTGCTGTGGCCACTGGGCGCCTTGGTGGTGCTAGGGTTGTACCTAGTGCTGGGGCTGCTCATGAGGGAGACCTGGCGCACCAGCCGCGCAGGTTTTATCGTACGACTGCTGGCGGCGGTGGCCGTGTACGGAGTGGCGGGGCAGGTGATGGACGGCGATCGCGACGCCTGGTTGCTGGCATTTCCTATCGCATCGTTTGTTGCGCTGATTATCTTTGGCAAGGTTGGCGAGGGCTCTGGCTCGGGCGGTGGGTCCAGTTCAAGTTCCAGCAGCTCCAGCTCCAGCAGCAGTTCGTCGGGTGGCGGTGGTTCCAGTGGCGGCGGTGGGGCTTCCGGGAGTTGGTAAGCCATTCAGCGGATGTTCGGCATTTAGACACTTACCGGCGCGGATCAGAGCGTTAACACCATCTCATGCCACGCCATACCGCCGTGCTCCGACGGCGAAGGTCGTACATAGGTATAACCCATACGCTTGTACAACGGCACATGCTGTTCCTTGCACATCAGGTGGATTGTCTGTTTGCCCATTGCTTGCATGCGTTGCACGAACTCGGTCATCAGTCTTTTCGCATAGCCCTTGCCTTGATGGGCCGGGTCGACCACCACCGACATGATCACCACATTCGGCGCCTCGGCCGCATGGCCCACCAACTCCTTGAAGGCCTCGTCCGACATTACTACCTCATGGGCACAGCCCGAGTTGATGAACCCCACCACTGCGCCATCTTCCTCCAGGATCAAAAAGCCTTCGGGATACTGCGCGATGCGCGTGACGATCTTTTCAAGCGTTGCGGCTTCGTCGCCCTCGTAGGCGGTGGTTTCGATTTCAAAGCAGCGTGCGGCGTCGGTGGGCAGGGCGTTGCGCAGGGTGAGGGTGGGCATGGGCGGTTCCAAGGGGGGTCAGTGAAAGGCCACATCATAGAGAAACGTTGCACCTTTGGCACCGCAAGGCCGGCCCTGACGGGTGAAGCGTGAGGTTCAACTTCGGTGCCCCGCAATCAAACTGTGCGGCTTGCCTGCGATGACGGCCTGAAGGCCGACACCTATCTACCTGACCCTACGCAATCCAAATGTGGGAGCTGGCTTGCCTGCGAAGGCGTCCTAACAGGCGACGCCTATCTAACTGACACCCCCGCGATTCCAATGTGGGAGCTGGCTTGCCTGCGATGACGACCGACCAGCCGACGCCTATCCACCAGAGACCCGAACGATCAAGCTGTGGGAGCGGGCTTGCTCGCGAAGGCGGCCTGGCGGTCATCACCATTGGATTGTGTACATATCCATTGCTGCGGTAACGGCCACTTAGGGTTCCGCTCTGACAGCGGCTCACTTTTGAAAAGCGCAAAAGTAAGCAAAACGCTCTTGCCCCACCACTCGGCACCTCGCTTAGGCTCGGTGTGCCCGTAATCCGCCAGTGATTTGGGGGGCCGCCGCCACGCGCCATCCATGGCGCGGGGCGGCTAAACCGGCATCCCTGCCGGTTTACCCCCCAAATCCCTGTCGAATTCCGGCCAGCGTGGTTTGACGGGGCGCTTAAGATCAAGATCAAAAGCAGATCAAGAGCAAGAGCGGATCGCTTCGCATCGTGGTTACCGCCTGGGTAGGAGCGAGCTTGCTCGCGAAAAACTCACAGACGCCGCGTATATTCAGGAAACACGCGTTATCGTTGGCGTTTTTCGCGAGCAAGCTCGCTCCTACAGAAGGCGATGCGGGTAGAGTTGAGCTTCGCAAAAACCAGAAAACCCGCCGAGGCGGGTTTTCTCACAACTTACAGTCCATCAAGCCACAGCAGGTGAATCAAGGCCGCGCTTTTCAATCACCGTAAACACATCCGCCACATCCTGGACCATGATCCGGGCGGTATTGGCGACGGTGTTGATATCGTGCTCGGCATAGTCCGATACGTTGGAGCAGGCCATCAAGTGCAGGTAGGCGAGTGCGGCGTTGAGGCGTTCGCTGGCGCAGGCGTGCAACTCGCTGAGCGGCGCGTCGCTGTCGATCAGCAGTACCGGATAGTCGGTTGCGGTTTGGGACATGGGGGTGAAGCGGCGGGGCAGGTGCTGAGTTGTCATGGTGTAAATCCTCAAATTAAGAAGAATTACCACCGGCTCTGCTGCGAAACAGATTGGGTGGCAGCTGTGCGCGGGTTCGCAGACCGGACGATTTACACCAAAACCCGGCAGACCCGAAAGTCTCCCACGCACAACCGCCATAAAACATCCGGCAGCCGAGGTCGGCTGTGCCATGTCTGACGGTGTCGGTGTAAATCGTTGTAGGGCTGCGAAACCCTGTCGCGGACCGAGGTCTACGATGATGCGAACTATAAGGGGCGAGATAGCCGCATGCAATACAACTCTCGAAATCACGTTCGATTTACTTCCGTAAGTCTTCGACGCATCGAGTAAGTCGGAGCAGGCTATCGGGAGGTGTTTTTTGGGAGAGCAGTTGGGCTACACTGGCATATCATAATGATGGCTTTGGCCTGGTTGTTCTCAGCGAGTGGATTAGATGGACTTAAAGAACGCGGTAATTTTGGAGCGCTACAAATATATCTTGGCTAGGAAGCAATCTCTAAATGAGGCTACATTTAAAATCGCGGCGATTTATCAAGCGTTAATGCTGGGTGTCGCTGTTGCACAGTATAATGTGCTGTTGTCAGCTCATGAAAAAAAGATAAGCTCTGATCTTTCTTTGTTTTCAACGTATTGTTTGATGGCGATATTCATCATAATAAGTGCTTTCGTGTTTTCCTTATTGTGTGGAGGGGTCTTTGCGTGGCTAAAGTATAAGAGGGATGAGGATGGGGTGGAGTTGAAGGTCTTCGGTGTTTGTCGCCCCAAGGTTAGAGTGTTAAGTTTGTTTACTTGGTATGAAACATATTTTGCACTAGTCGTTTTTTTAATTGGGTTGGGTGGGGTATATATGTATGTGAGGTGTATTATTCCGGAGGCTTGAATTTATTTTAGTTTTGAGATGGATGAGCAGCTGCGTTGCGGATAAGCTGTATTAGTCGGTGAGCGCTTTGATCTTTTGGTTTTGAGATTCTAACATGGGTGGCTAAAATGGATTTTTTGATTTTGTATTTTTTATGTGGCATTAATTTCGACTTTTTGGGGGGGCAGTTATGAGTGAGCTTTCTTCTGAAATAAGAAAGACTGGACTTTACAATAAGCTCTCAAGTGATAAAGAGCTCTGCGATGCATTGTGTGGTATGAGAGGAATTGCATCTGCACTTGCAAGCACTATTTCGAATAGTGTGCCATCGTTCACCGATCATTCCGTCAGGCATATGGACGCTCTTTGGGTGGTGACAGATAGTGTTTTAACTGTTGGAGAGATAGAGCAGCTGACTTGTGCTGAAGCATTTTTGCTGGCAAGCGCGTTTTATTTGCATGATTTGGGTATGGCCTATGCCGCTACGCTCGAGGGGCGGGATCGTTGCTTAAAGTCTAATCATTATAATTCTTTCGTGTCTTGTCTCCCTGAAAACGAGAAAAAAAAAGGAGAAATAAATGCGCAGGCTTTGAGTTTTGCGGTTAGGAAAATGCACGCTGCGGCGGCTCATGAACTTTCAGTAAGTAAGGTTCCTGGGACAGAGTATTATCTGTTTGAGTCTAAAGATTTTCGGGACGCTTGGGGGACGACCTGCGGTCAAATAGCTGCAAGTCATCATTGGGATATAGATAAAGTTGACGTTGAGCTTGGCCGGCTCGGAGTGCTTCCTTTGCCGGGTGGCCGGAGCGGGGACTTAGGGTACGTTGCGTCAATTTTGAGAGTGGTTGATTTTGCTCATATAAATAGGGATCGTGCTCTTTCAATTGAAAGAGCGTTCAGATCTCCTATGGCTACTGACAGCCTAATACATTGGCTTGCGCAGGAGAATATAGATGGCCCTGTCAGAGACGGGCATGAGTTGATGTATAGATCAGCTGGATCAATTTCCAATGTGGATTCTTGGTGGCTGTATTATGAAATGCTTTCAAGTCTAGATGCCGAAATTCGCTCTGTCCAAAGGTACCTGAAGCGACGAACTTCGAGTTTGTCTCGTTTTAGTCTTCAAGGGGTATTAGGCGCCTCAAGCCCTGAAGAAGCATCGATGTACGTTAAACCTGATAGTTTTATGCCTATTGAGGTTAACTTAAGGACTGGATCAATTGACCGGCTAGTCAAGCTGCTCGCGGGTGAATCTTTGTATGGGCCTGACCCTATGGCGGCCGTTAGAGAGCTTCTGCAGAATGCTAATGATGCAGTTAGGTTGAAGTATCATACTGCATCAGATGAGTGGGATGAGCATGTTGCGAAACTTCCTATAAAGGTCGACTACTATCAAGAGGATGAGAGATTTTATCTTGTAGTATCTGATTTTGGCGTGGGGATGAGCGCTAGGGTGATGACAGACTATTTGATTTCAATCGCGTCAAATTACTGGGAATCTCAGTTCTTTACTGATTTTCCAAACGCAACGGCACGTGGTTTCTCACATGCGGGAAAATTCGGTATAGGATTCCTGTCCGTCTTTATGCTCGGCGACGAGATTGAGGTTACGTCAAATAGGGTGGCAGGAGACCGGACTGTATTAAAGCTGCACGGTGTTGGGCGGCGAGGGGAGTTGCGAGGAGCTCCATTTAGTGCTAAAAGCGGTACGAGTGTGAAGATACGGCTTCGCGATTCGGTTGTGGCTCGGTTAGGATTTATTGAGCGATTAGTTAGGTCGTATGCACCTATGCTTAGTACATCAATTAAAACAACAGTGTTTGGTAAAGAGTATTTGCTGCAGCCGGGCTGGCTTTTTGATTTGTCAGCGAGTGAATTTAAAGAACAGGTTTTATTAATCATCAACGATTTGCGCGGTGTGCAGGTGTCGTCAAGATATCATGATGAACGTGATTCAGAAAATTATTATGGTAAGGTTTGGGGCGGCGGTGCGCCAGAGTTTACTACCGATAAGGTCAGGCTCGTTGTTTCTCCCGCTAGTAAGAGTGTGCTGTGTTTAAAAGGACTTTCACTTCAAGTTATCGCTACGCCAGGGTTCGTCGGCGTAATTGAGGTTGAAGATGTCACGCCTGACGTAAGTCGGAGGCGAGCACTGGATTTTGATTGCTCAAGTGTTCTGCAGCAGGCAAGTTTGGCTGTTATGTCCGAGTTGGTCTCTGGTTTTGAAGCGTATTGTTCTGAGGGGTTAATGCTTGAGAAAATTCAAGTGGTTGCTAATGCTGTGTCTACCTACGGAAAGCAAGTTTTAACGGGTTCAAAAATTAAGTGGATAAGCAATATTTCGTTGCCTGGTGAAGTTTCGGTTTGTGATACGTTAAAGTTGCGTGAGTTGTTGGGTGCTAATGACATTGTGTTTATAGCATATGATGCTCAGCCGTGGACCGCTATGAAGCTCTGGACTCGAGGAACAGAAAACGTTACTGGTGAGGCTGCGTTTTTGCTTGGGGAGTTAGGGGGTGGGCCTGGTTATACTAGAGAGGTTCACTATAAGAGAGATTCGTTTTTAAATATATGGCCTCGTTTTCAAAATAATGTGATGCTGGGTTTGTTAGTGGAAATTATTGCCGAGGTTTGGGGGGTTAGCGTGGAGCATCTGACTGGTCAGGATGGGTGGAGACACGAAGGTGGAACGGTTTTTGGCAGATTTCAGAAAATGATACCTAAATAGTTTCGGGTTTTTGGAATTTTATTCAAAAACTCTGTTTAGTTGGTGTGTTAACTATTTTTCTGTTTTGAGCGCTCACCCGCATACGTATTGAAATCGGGTGAGCTCTAACTTAATAAACTACAAGGCTTCCGTATTACCTATCGCAAATTTTTCCCCCTCCATCCGGCGCTTATACGCACTGTCCCGACTCGCCAACCAGAAGTACAACGGCGAGGTCACCGCCAGCCCCACCACCCACGACAAGTCCGCGCCGTTGATGTGCTGCGAAATCGGCCCCACGTACAGCGGCGTGTTCATGAACGGAATCTGCACCACGATCCCCACCGCATAGGCCAGCAGCGCCTGGGGGTTGTACTTGCCGTAGATGCCGCCATCCACGCGGAAGATCGAGGCGATGTCGTATTGGCCTTTGTGAATGGCATAGAAGTCGATCAGGTTGATCGCCGTCCAGGGCACCAGCACCACCAGCAGCACCAGCACCATGTCGACGAAGTGGCCGATGAAGTCTTGGGAGGCAAACACCGCCGCAATCGAACAGGCGGCCAGCACGATGATGGAGATCACTGCACGGCTTTTCGCGGTCGGGATCCAGCGGTAGGCGAAGGTCTGTACCAGGGTGATGATCGACAGCACCGCGCCGTACAGGTTGAGGGCGTTGTGGCTGATCACGCTGAGCAGGAACAGTACCAGCATCAACGGGCCGATGGCGCCGGTGGCGAGTTTGACGGCGTCCATGGTGTCCATGCCTACCGGCGTGGCGAGCACTGCCACGGCGCCGAAGATGAACGCCAGGCTCGACCCCAGGGCCGAGCCCAGGTAGGTGGTCCAGAAGGTGGCAGCCACCGGCACGTCGGCTGGCAGGTAGCGTGAGTAGTCCGACACGTACGGCGCAAAGGCGATCTGCCACAGCGCGGCCAGGGAAACGGTGGCCAGCCAACCCGAGATGTTGAAGCTGCCACGGCTGAGGAAATCCGTGGTCTGTACATGGGTGAAGATGTAGCCAAAGCCCAGCACGATGCCGGCGCCCAGTACCCAGGTGCCGATGCGGTTGAGTACGTGGATGAAGCGATAGCCGATGATGCCGATGATCCCGGAACCGATGGCGCCGATGACGATGCCCACCGGCACAGGCACGGCGTCCACCACGCCATGCAGGGATTTACCGGCCAGCACAATGTTGGAGGCGAAGAAGCCGATGTACATCACCCCAGCAATCACCACCACCAGCAACGCGCCGAGGGAGCCGAACTGAGCACGGCTCTGGATCATCTGCGGGATGCCCATCTGCGGGCCCTGGGCCGAGTGCAATGCCATCAACACACCGCCGACCAAATGGCCGACAAGAATGGCGACAATGCCCCACACCAGGTTGAGGTGGAACAGTTGCACACCCAGTGCGCCAGTGACGATAGGCAACGGCGCGATGTTGCCGCCGAACCACAGGGTGAACAGGTCTCTTACCTTTCCATGGCGATCTTCCGGAGGCACGTATCCAATCGTGTGTTTTTCGATGAGCGGGGCGGAGGATGTTGCAGTGGTAACCATGACGAGCTCCAAGGCAAGGTGAGTACGTGGACGTACTTCGCTATGCGCTGCACGGGCGGCGCTTTGTTGTTGGAGTGATCATCTGTAATGGGCGCAGGCAGGTAAATTAGTAAGTTTGTTGCTATAGACCTTAAAAAAAATATCTCACGTGGTTTTATGCTCCGGTATGTTGCATGGGCTTCAATGGCTTGAAAAACCGGTGTATCTGCGCACCTGTTTGGGGCGAAAACCCACGTTTATGGAGGTGCCGATGGCTGCCTACAACCTGCGCCAGCTCAGATATTTTGTGACCACGGCCGAATGCGGCAGCGTCGCCGAGGCGTCGCGCAAGCTGTATATCGCCCAGCCGTCGGTGTCTACGGCGATCAAACAGCTGGAAGACAGCTTTGGCGTGCAGCTGTTTATCCGCCACCACGCCCAGGGCGTTTCCCTTACGCCCAGTGGCGCGCGCTTTTATCGCAAGGCGTTGGAGCTGTTGCGGGTGGCCCATGAGTTCGAGCAGAACGCCCTGGCGGATAATGACGTGGTGGCCGGGCAGATCGACATCGGCTGCTTTGAAACCGTGGCGCCGTTGTACCTGCCACGCTTGATCGCCGGCTTCAAGGCACGCTGGCCAGGGGTGGAGATCCGCATCCGCGATGGCGAGCAGCAGGAATTGGTGCAGGCGCTGACCGCAGGCAGTATCGACGTGGCGATGTTGTTTGAGCACGACCTGGGCGGCACTATCGAGACCACGCCACTGATGCCGCCCCAACAGCCCTATGCGTTGCTGCCGGCCGATCACCGCTTCGCCCAGCAGGCCAGGGTGTCCCTGGCCGACCTGGTGCTGGAGCCAATGATTTTGCTGGACGTGTTGCCCAGCCGTACCTACTTCGTGAGCATCTTCGAAGAGCGCGGGCTGACCCCGAATATCGTATTCAGCTCGCCCTCCATCGAAATGGTGCGGGGCATGGTGGGGCGCGGGTTCGGGTTCTCGGTCCTGGTGACCAGACCCTTCAGCGAGTACACCTATGATGGGCAGAAGGTGGTGTGCATTCCCTTGGCTGAAACGGTCACGGGGTCCGGGTTGTCGGCCGTGTGGTTGCGCCGTGCACCGCTGACCAAGCCGGTGCAATTGTTTGTCGACTATTGCCGTGAAGAACTTGCGCGGTTACTGGCGTGACTGCGAACCAGCCCCGCGCGCTTATGCGGGTCAGTGCTCGGCCAACTGGAGCTGTTGCTTGGCCAGCTTCACCACATTGTCCAGGGTAAACCCGAATTTCTCCTGCAACTTTGCCAGCGGTGCCGAGGCGCCAAAGCTGTTCATCACCACCTTGGCGCCGGTCTGCCCGACATAGCGGTCCCAGCCCAAGGGACCTGCCTGTTCCACCACCACGCGGGCTTTCACTGCGGGCGGCAACACGCTGTCGCGGTAGGCTTGATCCTGGTCTTCAAACAGCTCCCAACTGGGCATCGATACCACGCTGGCGGCAATGCCTTCACCTTTGAGCTGCTCATACGCGGCGACCGCCAGGCTGACTTCGCTGCCTGTTCCTATCAGGATGACCTCAGGCTCTTGCGCACTGGCCAGCACGTAGGCACCTTTGGCCGCACCGCAGGCCGCCGCGTACTGGGTGCGATCCAGGGTGGGCAGCGGCTGGCGTGACAGCACGACACAGCTGGGCCGATGAGTCTGGGCCAAGGCGACTTTCCACAATTCCAGCGTTTCATTGGCATCGCCCGGGCGCAAGGTCAACAGCCCCGGCGTGGCCCGCAGTTGGGTGAGGTGTTCGATAGGCTGATGTGTCGGTCCATCCTCGCCGACGCCGATGGAGTCATGGGTAAACACGAAGATCACGGGTAATTCCATGATCGCCGCCAGGCGGATCGGCGGTTTCATGTAATCGCTGAATACCAGGAAGGTCGAGGTATACGGGCGCAGGTAGGACAGCGCCATGCCGTTGGCGATTGCGCCCATGGCGTGTTCGCGGATACCGAAGTGCAGGTTGCGCCCGCTGTAATCATCCGCGCTGAAACGCCCGGCGTCGTCGAAGGTGAGGTTGGTCTTGGTCGAGGGCGACAAATCCGCCGAGCCGCCCAGCAGCCAGGGGATCTGTTGGGCGAAGGCATTCAACGCTTCGCCGCCTGAGGCACGGCTGGCGACGCCTTTGGCATCGGCGGCAAAGTCTGGCAGGTGCGCTTGCCATTGCTCGGGCATTTCCCCGGCGCGCATGCGTTGCAGTTCATCGGCCCGTTGCGGCTCGAGGGAGGCCAGGGTCTGGTTCCATTCGGCGTACAACGGCTCGGCACGTTCGTAAAGGGCATCGCGCAACACTGTGCGAGCCTCTTGCGGCACCAGGAAGCTCGAATCCTGCGGCCAGCCATAGGCGGCCTTGGTCAGGCGAATTTCATCGTCCCCCAACGGCTCCCCATGGGCAGCAGCGGTATTGTGTTTGTGCGGTGAGCCGTAGCCGATCACGCTGTCCACGACGATCAAGGTGGGCGCGCCGGTGTTGGCCTTGAAGGTTTCCAGCGCCACGCTCAAGGCCTGCAAGTCATTGGCGTCGGTGACATGCACGGTGTGCCAGCCATACGCCTGGAAGCGTTGGATCACGTCTTCACTGAACGCCAGCTCAGTGTGGCCCTCGATGCTGATGGTGTTGTTGTCATAGATCCAGCACAGGTTATCGAGCTTCAAGTGCCCGGCCAGGGACGCGGCTTCGCTGCTGATGCCTTCCATCATGTCGCCGTCACCGCACAGGGTGTAGACGTCGTAGTCAAACAGCACCTGGCCGTCGCGGTTGAAGCGCTGAGCCAGCCAACGCTCAGCCATGGCCATGCCCACGCTGTTGGCGCAGCCCTGGCCCAACGGGCCCGTGGTGGTTTCTACGCCTGTGGTCATGCGGTACTCGGGGTGGCCAGGGGTCTTGGAGCCCATCTGCCGGAACTGCTTGATATCCTCGAGGCTGACGGCCGGTTGGCCGGAACGCTGGCCGTGGGCGTCGATCTCTACCACGCCGGCCAGGTGCAATAGCGAATACAGCAACATCGAGGCATGCCCCACCGACAACACAAAACGGTCACGGTTGGGCCAGTCGGGGTGTTCGGGGTGATAACGCAGGAAGCGACTCCACAGTGTGTACCCCACGGGCGCCAGGCCCATGGGCGTGCCAGGGTGACCCGAATTGGCCTTCTGCACGGCATCCATGGCCAAGGTGCGTAGGGTATTGATGCATTGGGTGTCGGCAGCAGTGGCAACGTGATTCATAAAACCGTTCTCCCTGGGGTGGCGATCTACAGTGGAGGGCAGGGCGGGGCAAAGGTTTGATCCCATCGCGTGCGCCGCGACGAACGGGTCGTTCTTGACTTCAAACATGACAAGGCTTGTTGGAATGGGCTAGCTTCAAGGGCGTAGACCATCGATCAATCTGTGGAGGTACGCCATGCCAGTGAAACACGACCTGTATCAGGACTTGGGATTGAGCAAGGAAGACGTTCACAAGCGCAGGGCGCAAGACAACCGGTTGGACTCACTGCTCACTCAATACGACGACGCCGACGCCAAGGTGCTAAAAGCGGAAAAAGCCAGTGCCAGCGATGAAGAGGTGGAGAACCTGAAGAAGAAGCGGCTGTCGATCAAAGACGAAATTGCGCAGCGGCTGGGTTAAGCAAACCCGTAACCTGTGGCGAGGGAGCTTGCTTCCGCTGGGGTGCGAAGCGCCCCCATTGGCGGCGGCTGCGCAGCCGAACGGGAGCAAGCTCCCTCGCCACACACACGGAATGTGCACATTTGTTCAGAATTGTCTGGAGGACAAGTGCCGCTTCTCTCCTTATGATGCGCCCCGTCCACTCGGCTCTGGGGCTTGTTGCGGCGCAAGGATTGCGTTGTTTGAGCCGGGTGGGCATCCTCAGAATTCATGCAACACAGGGCCGAATCGGTCGGCTGCAAATGCCGTCTGTGGGAGCTGGCTTGCCTGCGATGACTGCCTCCCAGCCGACGTCTACCTACCTGACACACCGCGATCCAACTGTGGGAGCGGGCTTGCTCGCGAAGGCGGCCTGACAGGCGACGCAGGTATACCGGGTGTATATCCATTCCTGCGGTAACGGCCACTTAGGGTTCCGCTTTTACAGCGGCTCACTTTTGAAAAGCCCAAAAGTAAGCAAAAGGCTCTTGCCCCACCACTCGGCACCTCGCTTAGGCTCGGTGTGCCCGTAATCCGCCAGTGATTTGGGGGGCCGCCGCCACGCGCCATCCATGGGGGCGGCTAAACCGGCATCCCTGCCGGTTTACCCCCCAAATCCCTGTCGAATTTCGGCCAGCGTGGTTTGATGGGGCGCTTAAGATCAAGATCAAAAGCAGATCAAGATCAAAAGCGGCTCGCTTCGCATCGTGGTTACCATCAACGCCGTGACTCTTGGCGTTCGGTCTTGCATCCAGTCATTTCAACAGCGTTTCAACGCATATATCCATGGAACGCTGCTGCGTCTGCTCATACAACTGCAGCTCATCAATCGTCCTGCGCCCCAGCGCCTGTTCGAAGGCATCTCGGTTGGAGTTGCCCGCGTAGTGACTCTGCGCCCCATCCCCCAGGTTTGACTGGAAGATCCCCGCCGCACTGACCGGCAAAAAGTCCTCATACACCAACGGCTCCACCGCCACATGACCGGCACCGACCAGCGCCTCCAATGTGCGCGGCTGATCGGCCTGGCCGCGTGCCGTCAGGCCTTTATCGGTGACGAAGTAGCGAAAATACGCCAAGCCCTGCTCGCGCATCTGCGGGTAGTTATCGGGGAAGGCGTGGAAGTGCTGCTCCATCAATTGCACATAGCGCTCGGCGTTGGCTTCATTGGGGAATGTGCCGAGTTCGTCGCGGGCGGCGTTCAGCAGTTGGTCGTACAGGGCGCGGCCTTTAGGGGTAAGTGCGACGCCGCGCTGTTCGATTTCGCCGAAGCGTGCGCTGTGGCTGCCGTGGGCATCGGTGAAGGCGATGGGTTCGTCCAGGGCCTTGAAGCTGGTCTGGCGCAGCAGTATCGGGCACTG
This sequence comes from Hoplolaimus columbus, assembly GCA_016433075.1. Taxonomy (NCBI): domain Eukaryota; kingdom Metazoa; phylum Nematoda; class Chromadorea; order Rhabditida; family Hoplolaimidae; genus Hoplolaimus; species Hoplolaimus columbus. The sequence continues at coordinate 64,900 of JAEHOM010000010.1, read as the reverse complement.
GCGCCGGGGTGGGCCTTCGATCACGGCTTTGGGAGTGATACCTTTGCCGGGCATCGCCGCCTGCACCTGGTCGATGTCCAGGGTGCGTGGCGTCAGGTGGTTGATGTGCGGGCCTTTGAACGCGACGACGTCGGCGATCAGGCGGTGCTGGTCGCTCAGTTGCTGATATTGGGCGCCGGTGACCGTGGCAGTGTGGTGCCAGCGGAACGTCTCCAGGGCCTGGCGGATAAAGGCCTCGGCATCGCTGGCATTCAAGCCGCCTTGGGTCTCTGCCTGGTCGATCAATGCCAAGGCCTCGCCGGTGAAGATCGAGCGCTTGGCCAGGGCGCTTTCGGCGAAGGCGCGCAGGTCGGGGTTTTCGATCAGTTCCAGGCGCAGCAACGAAGTGAACACGCGAAACGGGCTGGTTTGCAGCGCGTGTTCATGCACGGCGCGAAAGGCGGTGGAGTGAACAGGTACGCCAGCGGGGGTGAGGTCGTAGTACCCCACCGGTTGCATGCCCATCACCGCAAACAAACGGCTGATAGTCGCCAGTTCCGCAGCGGTGCCCAAGCGGATGGCGCCGTGGCGTTCCATGCCCAGGCGCTGGATTTCGCCGGTACGCTGCAGCTGGTGCGCCAGGCCCGGTTCGCTGTCGAGCACATGTGCGTTGGTCTCGGCCACCAATTCCAGCAACGCCCCATATAAAGGAACTTCCTCTCGATACATGTCGGACATGGCCTTGGAAAAGCCCTTGCGGATCTCGTCAGGGCTGACATGTGCAGTGGCGTGCATAGAAAAATTCCTGATGACTGGAGCGATGAAAGTGGCCTTTGCCTGATTTTGTTGAGCAGCCTGCCGCCTTGCAAACGAAGATTCTTCTGGACTTCATTCTGCAAATGAATGAGTTGATCCTGCGTCCAAGTCTTCATGTGCAAGCGGGCGTCATTGGGCTCTACACTGCGCTCCACTGTGTAGGTGAAGGAGGACCCAATGACGGCCAAACCCGCAACCAACCTGCTGGACACCCTCGAAGGCCAGCGCCTGGCAACGCCAGGCGCCGAGCAGTGGCGCGAGTGGGGCCCGTACCTGAGTGAACGCCAATGGGGCACGGTGCGCGAAGACTACAGCGCCGACGGTGACGCCTGGGCCTACTTCCCTCATGAGCATGCACGCAGCCGCGCCTATCGATGGGGCGAGGATGGATTGGCCGGTTTCAGTGACAAGGCTCAACGCTGGTGCCTGGGCCTGGCGCTGTGGAACGAGCGTGACGCAATCCTCAAGGAACGTCTGTTCGGCCTCGACAACGCCGAAGGCAACCACGGTGAAGACGTCAAGGAACTGTACTTTTTCGTCGATGGCGTGCCGAGCCATGCCTACATGCGCATGCTCTACAAATATCCCCATGCGGCCTTTCCCTACGCTGACCTGATCGCCGAAAACGCCCGTCGTGGGCTGGCGGATGCCGAGTATGAAATCCTTGATACCGGTGTGTTCGCAGACAACCACTACTGCGACGTCAGTGTCGAATACGCCAAGCATCAGCCCGACGATATTTTCATGCGCGTCACCGTGCATAACCGTTCGGACCAACCCACACGCCTGCAGGTGCTGCCCCAGCTCTGGGCGCGCAATGACTGGAGCTGGACCTTCGATGCACCCAAGCCCAGCTTGAGGTTGGACGGCGAGCGGGTTCTGGCGCGTCATCATGAGCTCGATGATCGCCACCTCAGTGCCTGGGGCCAGGACGGGTTGCAGTGGCTGTTCTGCGAAAACCAAACCAATCGGCCCAAACTGGACGGGCAACCGGCGCCGGGGCCATTCAAGGATGGCATTAATGATTACGTGGTGGGCGGGGTTGAGTCGGCCGTTCGCCGGGACGCCGGCACCAAGGTGGCCGCGCATTTCACCCTTGAACTGGCGGGCCAGGAAAGCAAAAACCTTTACCTGCGTTTTGCGCCTCTGGACGCGCCCGATGTCAATGCGCGCAAGCTATTCGAACAGCGCCGCCAGGAGGCCGATGACTTCTACGCGGTCTTGCAACAGGGCCTTGCCGATGACGATGCGCGCAATGTGCAACGCCAGGCCCTGGCCGGCCTGCTGTGGTCCAAGCAACTGTACTATTTCGACGTGAACCAGTGGCTTGACGGCGACCCGGCCCAGCCCGCGCCACCGCCCGAGCGTCTGCTTATCCGCAATACCCATTGGCGGCACCTGAGCAACTTCGACATCTTGTCCATGCCCGACACTTGGGAATACCCCTGGTATGCCTCTTGGGATCAAGGCTTCCAGGCGGTGGCCATCGCGCTGATCGACCCCGGTTACGCCAAGCAACAGCTGTTGCTGCTGGTAAAGGACCGCTTCATGCACCCCAACGGCCAATTGCCGGCCTACGAGTGGCGCTTTGACGACGCCAACCCGCCCGTGCATGCCTGGGCCAGCTGGCGCGTATATCAGCAGGACAAGGCGTTGACCGGCGTGGGCGACATGGATTTCCTGGAGCGCATCTTTCACAAGCTGCTGTTGAATTTCTCCTGGTGGGTCAACCGCAAGGACGCCGAGGGCCGCAACCTGTTCCAGGGCGGTTTTCTGGGCCTGGACAATATCGCCTTGTTCGACCGCTCGGCCACGTTGCCGCCGGGTTACCAGTTGGACCAGGCCGATGGCACCGCCTGGGTGGCGGCCTATGCCCTGGACCTGATGCGCATCGGCCTGGAGTTGGCCAAGCGCAATGTGGTGTACGTGGACATTGCCGTGAAGTTTTTCGAGCATTTCCTCTACATCGCCGGTGCTATCAACCGCGTCGATGACAGCGCCGAAGGCTTGTGGGATGAGCAGGACCAGTTTTTCTACGACGTACTGCACCGTCCTGATGGCCAGAGCGAACCGGTGCGCCTGCGCTCCATCGTCGGGTTAATGCCGCTGTTCGCGGTGCTTGTGCTGGAACAGCGCGAGCACGAGGGCCTGGAAGGCTTGCGCGAGCGCCTGCTGGGCTTTATGCATCATCGGCCGGACCTGGCCAGGTTGGTTTCGCGCTGGACCGAACCGGGGCAGGGCAACCGCCTGTTGCTGGCGCTGCTGCGCGGTGAACGCACCAAGGATTTGCTGCGACGCATGCTGGATGACCAGGAGTTCTTGTCGGCCTTTGGCGTGCGCGCCCTATCCAAGGCGTTCGCCGAGCAGCCCCTGGCGTTGAAGATGAATGGCGACACCTTGTGCGCCAGTTACCAACCCGGTGAATCCGACTCACGTTTGTACGGCGGCAACTCCAATTGGCGCGGGCCGCTGTGGATGCCGGTCAATTACATGCTGATTGAATCGTTGCGCGAATTTCATCGCTATTACGCGGAGCATTTTTCCGTGGAGTACCCGACGGGCAGTGGGTATCTGGCGTCTCTCGAGGAAGTGGCTGACAGCCTCAGCGAGCGGCTGACGCGGCTGTTTCTCAAAGATGAAAACGGTGTGCGGCCGTCGATGGCGGGGTATGCGCAGTTGCAGGAAGACCCGGCCAGTCGTGACCTGGTGTTGTTCCATGAGTATTTTCATGGTGAGACAGGGCGAGGGTTGGGGGCTTCACACCAGACCGGGTGGAGCGCGTTGGTGGCGTTGTTGCTACAGTCAAAAACCTGAGCAGTCCTACGGATTTGCTTTTCTGTGGGAGCTGGCTTGCCTGCGATACAGGCACCGCGGTGCGTCCGGCAAATGGAGTAGATGCCATCGCAGGCAAGCCAGCTCCCACAGGGGATCTTCATTCACCGCGAGAATGCAGGCAAAAAAATCCCGCCTGGGGAGGCGGGATCAGGATTCAGGGTTACCCGTGAATCAGGAAGGGAACAGCTCGCTCAGCTTCATCGCCAGCATCATGTCGCCTTCGGTGCGCAGCTTGCCGCCCATGAACGCTTGCATGCCGTCGGTGGAGCCGTCGACGATGCCTTCCAGGGTCTCGCTGTCCATCACCAGGGTGACCTGAGCGTCAGGGTTTTCGCCTTCTTTGAGCTCGCAGGTCTTGTCCTTGACCACCAGCGAGAAATTCTTGCTGTCGTCGATACGGAAACCGAACACCAGGTCCAAGCCTTCGGCAGCGCTTGGGTTGAATTTGGCTTTCATTGCTTCTACTGCTTTAGCTACGTCAGTCATGGTTTCGATCCTTAAGGGTAGAGTCCAGTGACCTTGGGGTCACGGTTGGCCGCAGTTCATCGGAAAGTGATGAGCTGCGGCGCCTTCAACAGTTGCAAGTGGGCGTGACTGTTGAAGGAAGCCAGTGCCACCTCGCGACCACGGAACTTCAATTGGTTGAGCGAGGTGTTAACAATTTGCCAGTTCATTTCGAAGGCCTGGGCGGCAGGCATTCGGGTAATCAGGTGGAGCAGGGCGGTGATGGTGCCGCCGGAGGTGAATACGGCGATTTTGTCGGTGTGGTTGGCGGCTTCAAGGATCCGCTGCAAACCACCCTGGACCCGCTCGACAAACCCCAGCCAGCTTTCCAGCCCGGGCGGATCATAGGTGCCGGCCAGCCAGCGTTCGATGATCAGGGCGAAAATGCGTTGGAACTCGCTGCGGTTCTGCGGGCCATTGCGCAGGATGTGCACGGCATCCGGCTCACTGCTGAGCAGGTCGGGTAACAGGCCGCGAATGATTGCCTCGCCGTCGAACTCGTTGAACGCGCTGTCTGTTTCCAATGCCGGAACCGGCAAGCCCAGGGCGCTGTACTGGTCGAACGTGGCGCTGGCAGTGTGCTGCTGGCGACGCAGGTCGCCGGCGATGCAGCGGTCAAACGCAATGCCCAGGTCTGCCAGGTGGCGACCGAGCACTTGCGCTTGTTCCACGCCAATGGGCGAGAGGACGTCATAGTCGTCTGCACCGAAGGAAGCCTGGCCATGTCGAATCAGATAAATGCTGCCCACGTCCGTTTTCCCGGTACGTTGAAAGTCTGGCGAGGTTATGAGGATGCCTGCGAGCTGTCAATGAAAAAACATACGCTTGTTTTAAAAGCGCGTTGGAGCCCGCCTGTTGGCGGTTTGATCACTGGCTCCTTCGCAGTGGCGTCGGTATGCTGGGGCCATCCGCGCCTGGCGCAGTGCATTTTTTAAGGAGACATATGGATTTTTTGGCCGAATACGCGAGCTTTCTGGCGAAGACCGTCACCCTGGTGGTCGCTATTCTGGTGGTACTGATCAGCTTTGCAGCACTGCGCAGCAAAGGTCGTCGTAAATCCGCCGGCCAATTGCAGGTCAGCAAGCTGAATGATTTCTACAAGGGCTTGCGTGAGCGCCTGGAGTCCAGCTTGCTCGACAAGGACCAGCTCAAGGCCCTGCGCAAGTCCGAAAGCAAAGCTGAAAAGAAGAAAGACAAGAAGAAGCCCGAGCCCAAGCCGAGGGTATTCGTGCTGGATTTCGACGGTGACATCAAGGCCTCGGCCACCGAAAGCCTGCGCCATGAAATCACCGCACTGCTGAGCCTGGCCACGCCCAAGGATGAAGTGGTGCTGCGCCTGGAAAGCGGCGGCGGCATGGTGCACAGCTATGGCCTGGCCTCTTCGCAACTGGCGCGTATCCGCCAGGCCGGCGTACCGTTGACCGTGTGCATCGACAAAGTCGCGGCCAGCGGCGGCTACATGATGGCCTGCATCGGCGAGAAGATCATCAGTGCACCCTTCGCCATCCTCGGTTCCATTGGCGTGGTGGCGCAGTTGCCCAACGTCAATCGCCTGCTTAAAAAGCACGACATCGACTTTGAAGTGCTGACCGCCGGTGAATACAAGCGCACGCTCACAGTGTTCGGCGAAAACACCGAGAAGGGCCGGGAGAAGTTCCAGGAAGACCTGGACATCACGCATCAGCTGTTCAAGAACTTCGTCGCGCGTTACCGCCCGCAGTTGGCGATTGACGAGGTGGCCACTGGCGAAGTGTGGTTGGGGGTTGCCGCTCTCGACAAACAACTGGTTGATGAGCTGCAAACCAGCGATGAATACCTGGCTACCAAGGCCAAGACCGCCGAAGTGTTCCACCTGCACTATGCCGAGCGTAAGAGCCTGCAGGAGCGCGTGGGCCTGGCGGCCAGCGGCTCGGTGGACCGAGTGCTGTTGACCTGGTGGAGTCGCTTGACCCAGCAGCGGTTCTGGTAACCCAGTACTGAAAACCAGGTAATCCCTTGTCGATCGTTCCCACGCTCCGCGTGGGAATGCCACCAGTGACGCTCTGCGTCACCCTGGCGTAGGTGGGACGCGGAGCGTCCAAGGCTGCATTCCCACGCGGAGCGTGGGAACGATCATGTCAGGTCAAACGGGGTTTAATCGAGTCCGCCAACTGCGTAAGGATCAGGCAGCACGATACGGCCCCGGCATCCAGAACGCCGAGGGAACGCTCACCCAAACGACTCGCTCGGCCAATCTTGGCCACCAGGTCCTTGGTCGAATCCCGCCCCTGAGAAGCAGCGCTTTTCATCGCGTCGAGTGCATCGCTGAAAGAACGCGCCGCTGCATGCGCCCGTTCAAAGGCTTCCACCGCCGGGATCAACGTGTCCATCAAGCACTTGTCGCCCACGCCCGCTTCGGTGATGTCCTGCAACGAGGTCAAGCCGCCGCGCAGCAGGTGGGCGAAGGTGGCGGCGTCGATGTCTTCACTGCCGCGCACTTCGTCGGCCATGCCGATAAACAGGCTGCCATACAAGGGTCCCATGGAGCCGCCGATGCCTTCCATCAGGCTCAGGGTCAGTTCATCCAGGGCTTCGGCCAGGGTCAGTTGGCGGCCTTCGATCGTGCGGCCGCAATGGGCAAAGCCCTTGGCCATGTTGATGCCATGGTCGCCATCGCCTATAGCGCCGTCGACTTCGCTGAGGTACTCCCGGTTTGCCACGATCACGCTGACCAGGTCGGCGACAATGGCGCTACCGTCATGGGTGGAAAAATGCTGGCTCATGGTTCACTCCGCCTGGGTCATGCCGATGGAGCGGCAGGGTTGGTCGATCAGGGTTTTCAGCTCGGCGTCGAGGCCGAGCAGGGTCAAGGTCACGCCCATCATCTCCAGGGACGTGAAGTAGTTGCCCACGTAGCAACGGTGAATCTTCAAACCTTTGGCCTTGAGCTGTTTTTCCACCTCTGCGTAGAAAATATACAACTCCATCACCGGGGTGGCGCCCAGGCCTGAGACCAGCACCACCACGCTGTCGTCCTGGCTGAAATCGCGGTCGGCGAGGATCGGCGCCAGCATGCGCTCGGCCATGGCGGCGGCCGGTTCAATCGGGATGACTTCGATGCCCGGTTCGCCATGATGGCCGATACCCAGCTCCATCTGGCCGTCGGGAATCTGGAAGTTCGGCTTGCCCACGGCAGCGATCGTGCAGGGCGTAAGGCCGATACCAATCGAGCGGCAGTGGTCGACGGTTTTCTGCGCCACCCGAATCACGCCGTCCAGGTCGTAATGCTGGGCAGCGGCGGCACCGCCGATCTTCCACATGAAGATCTCCCCGGCCACGCCGCGACGCTTGGCAATATCGGCCTTGGGCGCGGAGGCCACGTCGTCGTTGGCGACCACGGTGCGGATGCGCATGTCTTTGCTGGCGGCCATTTTCATTGCCAGCTTCACGTTCATGTTGTCGCCCGCGTAGTTGCCATACAGGCAGGCCACGCCTGCGCCATGGTCGGCGGCGCGGAAGGCGTCGAAAAAGCTTTTGGCGGTGGGCGAGGAAAAAATCTCGCCGACGGCCACCGCATCCACCAGGCCCGGGCCAACATAGCCGAGGAACGCCGGTTCATGCCCGGAGCCGCCGCCGGTGACAATGCCGACGCGGCCCTGGGCGGACGGTCTGGCCCTGACAATGACCCGTGGGTTGCTTTCGTACTGGCGCAGTTCGGGGTGCGCGACCAGGATGCCGCGCAGCATGTCTTCGACCACTTGGTCGGGATCGTTGATGACTCGACTCATAACGCGGGTTCCTGTGTTCTTGTTCTAAGGGGCGACACCCTTCCATTGTGGGAGCAGGCAAGCCGGCTCCCACAGGGTTTTGTGTTGTTACTGAGATCAGGGTTCGAGCACAACCTTCAGCGATTTATCGCCGCGTTCCATGACTGCAAAGGCTTCCTTGAAGTCCGCCAGCGCAAACTTGTGGGTCACCACGTCGCGCATATCGATCTTGCGGTTGCCGATAAAGTCTATGGCCCTTGGGTACATATACGGCCCCAGGTGCGAGCCGAGGATATCCAGCTCCTTGCGGTCACCGATGATCGACCAATCCACCGTGGCCTCGTCATTGAACACGCTGAATTCCACAAAGCGTCCCAGCTTGCGCAGCATCGCCAGGCCTTGGTTCACCGCCTTGTGATGCCCGGTCGCCTCGATATAAATGTCGCAGCCGTAGCCATCGGTGATTTCGCGGATCTTCGCCAACACATCCACCTCGGCCGGGTTCCACACTTCATCGGCGCCTAGGCGCAGGGCGAGGGCGGCGCGTTCGGGTTTCATGTCCAGCACGATGAGTTTTTTCGGGTTGCGCAACCGCACCGCGCCGATGATGCCCAGGCCCAGGGTGCCGGCGCCGGCGACCACCACGATATCGTCATGGTCGACGTTGGCGCGTTCCGCCGCGTGTAGCGAGCAGGCCAGGGGTTCGATCAGGATCGCTTCATCGGGGGCGATGGATTCCGGCACTTTGTGGATAATGCCTTCCTTGGTGAAGATCATGTATTGCGCCATGGCGCCCTGCACATTGTTCTGGAAGCCATACAGGTCGTGCTTCTGGCACATCCAGTACTGGCCGTGGTTGCAGAAGCGGCAGCCCCAGCATGGCACGATCTGCTCGGAGATCACGCGGTCGCCCACGGCCACGCCGCGTTTCTCGGCGCCTGGGCCAAGGGCGACTACGCGGCACACGAACTCATGCCCGGGGATCATCGGCGGCTTCACGTAGCGCGGTTGCTCGGCATCGCCCCAGAACGACGGCGCGCCGCGATAGGTCTTGATATCGCCCATACAAATGCCGCACAGCTCGACTTTGGTCAGGATCTCGTCGGGGCCGGGTGTGGGCACGTCGACGGTTTCCAGGCGGTAATCTTCCGGGCCGTGGCAGACCACAGCCTGCATGGTTTTCGGGATGCTCGGGGCGAGTTGTTCAGGTGTGCGTTCGGTGACGGTGGACATGACAAAACCTCACGACATAACGATGAATTACTGAATGCTGTAGCCGCCGTCGATCACCATGTTGGCACCGGTGATCATCTGTGCGGCGTCGCTGAGCAGGTACAGCGCCAGCCCGGCGATTTCTTCCGGCTGGGCAAAGCGACCTGCTGGAATCTGCAATTTGGCCCGCTCACCCACCTCGCCCGCCCAGGCTTTTTTGCCCAGGGCGGTTTCGACGATGGTCGGAGAGATGGCGTTGACGTTGATCTGCGGCGCCCACTCCATGGCCAATACCTTGGTCATGCCGACGATGGCGGCCTTGCTGGCGCAGTAGGCGACGTGACGGTCCAGGCCAATCACGGCGGCCTGGGACGCCAGGTTGACGATGCGCCCGCCGCCCTGGGCGATCATGTGCCTGGCGCAGGCCTGAGCCATGAAAAAACTGGCCTTGAGGTTGATGTCCAGGGTGGTGTCCCAGGCGCTTTCGCTGACCTCGATGGCCTTGTCCAGCAGCACCACGCCTGCACTGTTGATCAGGTAATCCAGGCGCTGGAAATGCGCGAACACCTTGTCGACGGTCGGTTGTATCTGGTCGATCCTCCCGAGGTCGACGGAAATGCCAAGGTGCCCGGCACCCAGGCTGGCGGCCGCCTCGACCACGGCCGGGTCGCGGTCCAGCAGCGCCACCCTTGCGCCGCGTTCCGCCAGCAAGGTGGCGCAGGCCAGGCCGATGCCGGCGGCGCCACCGGTGATCACCGCGCAACGGCCGCTGAGGTCGAAGGCTTGGTTCCAGAAACCAGACATGAATGACTCCTCGTTCTCACGCTCTGCGTGGGAATGCCGCGTGGAACGCTCTGCGTTCCGATGTTAAGTGACGCGGAGCGTCACGGGATGCGTTCCCACGCGGAGCGTGGGAACGATCAAACTACTTACCGCCGCTGACTTGCTTGTACAGCGCGTCCGCATTGGCATTGGTCACCGGCACCCAGGGCAGAATGTAATTCTTGGCCGTGCCGTCACCCCATTTCACGTCTTTGGCATAGCGCTCCCAAATCACCGATTGCGGCTTGTAGTCCTTGCCGGCCAAGGCACGCAACGCTACGTCCAGCGCGCCTTGGGACTGGGCCTGGGCATCCTGTAGGAAGGTGGTGACTTCGTCCTTTTTCGCCGCCTGGATCGCATCCGGCATGCCGTCGATAGAGGTCACAGGCACATCCTTGGAGGTGAGGCCATGGGACTTCAGCGCCTGCACGGCGCCCAGGGCCATGTCGTCATTCTGGGCGATCACGCCATTGATGCCCTTGGGGTGGGCGTTGAGCCAGTCTTCGGTGAGCGTCATGGCCTGGGCGCGGTCCCAGTTGGCGGTTTTCTTTTCGATGATCTTGATGTCCGGGTGTTTGCCCAGCACTTCCAGCTCGCCTTTTTCCCGGTCGATCTGCGCCGACTGGCCAATCGGGCCCTGGATGATCACCACATTGCCCTTGCCATTGAGCTTGTCGACCATGGCCTGGGCCTGCAGGCGGCCGCCTTCCACGTCGTCGTTGCCCACATACGGCACGCTGGCATCGGCTACTTTCGTATTGGAGGCGATGACCACCACGTCGTTGCTCATGGCGGCCTTGACGGTACCGACGCCGGCCTTGGTATCAATCGGTACGAACAGAATCGCGTCGTAGCGTTGGGTCACCATGTTTTCGATCTGGTTGTTCTGGGTCAGGGCGTCGTAGTTGCCGTCGAACACGGTCAACTGCACGGTGCCATCCTTGACGGCCGGATGTTCCTTGAGCTCGCGGACCCAGTTCTGCATGAACTGACCCTTGAGGCCATAGACGGCTGCGCCGATCTTGTAGGTCTTGCCGTCGGCGGCCAGGGCGATACTGCTGGCGAGCAGGGAGAGGGCCGCCGCAGCGGCCAGGGTGGTACCCAGTTTCATAAGTAGAACTCCAGTTATTGTTATGGGTCGTTCTTCAGCGTTTCTTCTTGCGCCACACGTCGATCAGTACTGCAAACACGATGATCAGGCCCTTGGCGACCTGCTGGTAATAGGAGGACACGCCGAGCAGGTTCAGGCCGTTATTGATCACGCCGATCAACAGTGCCCCGAACAAGGTGCCGACAATGCTGCCGGTACCGCCGGACAAACTGGTGCCACCGATCACCACTGCGGCAATCGCGTCCAGCTCGTAGGAAACCCCGGCCTGGGGCAGGGCAGAGGTGGTGCGTGCCGACAGCACCACGCCGGCCAACCCGGCGAGCAGGCCCGAGACCACGTACACCGAGAACATCACCTTGCGCACGCCAATGCCCGATGTGCGCGCGCTTTTTTCATTGCCGCCCACCGCGTACACATAACGGCCGTAGGTGGTGTAGCGCAGCACCATCCAGAAAATAAGCGCGACCACTGCGAAGATGATGATCGGCACGCCCACCGGGCCGACCTTGCCGATGCCCAAGGCCAGGTAGGCGTCGGGCAGGTCGGTGATCGGGCTGCCGTCGTTGAGAATAAAGGTCATGCCCCGCGCGATGCTGAGCATGCCGAGGGTGGCCACGAACGGCGGGATCGACAGGTTGGCGATCATGAAACCATTGACCACCCCGAGCATCGCGCCGGCAAACATCCCCGCGCTGACCGCCGCCAACAGGCCATAACCCTGGGTGGCGACCATGGCGCTGCACAACCCGGCGAAGGCCAGGATCGACCCCACCGACAGGTCGATGCCCTTGGTCAGGATCACATAGGTCATGCCCACGGCGAGAATGCCGTTGATGGAGGTCTGGCGCAGGATGTCCATCCAGTTGCGCCAGGTCATGAAGTACTCACTGGAAAACGCCATCACCACGCACAGCAGGATAAACACCAGCGGCAGGCCGAAGCGGTCGAGGGACAGGCGCAGGCGGTTGCGCGGCGCGGCGGTAACGGGGGCAACGATGGTTTTGGCATTCATGAGGCAAGACTCAACAAGGCTTCCTGGGAAAGGGCGGTGTCGGTGCTGATAGTGACCAGCCGGCCGCCTTTGAAGACGGCGATGCGGTCGCTCAAGTGCAGCAGTTCCGGTGCTTCCGACGACACCACAATGGCTGCGCCACCGGCGCGCACGAACTGGTCGAGCAGGTGGTAGATCTCCTGTTTGGCGCCTTCGTCGATGCCGCGGGTGGGTTCATCGCAGAGCAGGCATACCGGCTCGGTGGACAGGCATTTGGCGAGCACCACCTTTTGCTGGTTGCCGCCGCTCATTGATGCTACCGGCAGCTCCAGGGAGCTGGTCTTGATCTGCAAGCGCTTGACCATCTCCTCGGCCAGTTGCGCTTCTTTACGTGCGTTGATCAGCGACCAACTCGACAAGCGCTTATAGGCCGACAGTGCAATGTTCGACAGGATGCTGCCGGTCAGCACCAGGCCGCTGTCCTTGCGGTCTTCGGTGACCAGCGACATGCCGGCGTCGATGGTCGCCTTGGGCTGCCCGATGGGCATGGGCTTGCCTTGCAAGGTAACGCTGCCGGCATCCGCCACGGTCAGGCCGTAGATGCAATTGAGGAATTCACTGCGCCCGGAGCCCATCAACCCATAAATGCCGAGGATCTCGCCACGGCGCAGCTGCAGGCTGATGTCGTGGAACTCACCGTTGCGGCTCAGGTTGTCGACCTGCAGGCAGGTGCTGGCCGCGCATTCGCGGCCCACCTTGTGGTCGATGCGCGTCAGTTCCTGGCCGACAATGCCGCGCACCAGGTGGTCGCGGTCGATATCGGCCATGCGCCCGCTTTCGACAAAGGCGCCATCACGGAAGATGCTGTAGTCATCGGCGATCTGCGCCAGTTCGCTCAGTCGATGGGACACGTACACGATGCCGGCACCGCGTGCGGTAAGGCGGCGAATCGCCTTGAACAGGGTTTCGGCCTCGCGCTCGCCGATGGCCGAGGTGGGCTCGTCCATGATCATCACTTGGCAGTCATGGCTGAACGCCTTGGCGATTTCCACCAATTGCATCTGCGCCACGCTCAAGCGGTGCATGGGGCTGGTGGCGTCGACGTCGAACTCCAGGCTTTCGAGCAGTTCGCGGGTGCGGCGGTTGAGGGCCTTGCTGTCGACGATGCAACCGGCGCGGCGCGGTTCGCGGCCCAGCCAGATGTTTTCGGCGACGGTCATGTAGGGGATGGGTTCGAGCTCCTGGGTGATCATTGCGATCCCCGCCGCCAAGGCTTCACTCGGGCGATTGAACTGCACCGGTGCGCCGTTGAGCAGAATGCTGCCGGCGTCACGCTGGGTGATGCCCATCAGGATGCTCAGGAAGGTTGACTTGCCGGCACCGTTGCCGCCGCACAGGGCGTGGACGCTGCCGGCGCGCAGAGAAAGGCGCCCGTCGCGCAGGGCTGGTACCCCGGCGTAAGCCTTGGCGACGTGTTCAGCCTGGAGCAGTAATGGCGTGGCCATCGGCGTGTCCTCGTGCTGTGAATTCTTATTAGGTCGCACAGTCATGTTTCGCTGTGATCATATGTGTATCAAATGAAATTCTGATCAGTCAATCTCTTTCACTTAAAAGGTGTGATTCTCATCTTTGACGCGGTTATTGCCTTGGTATAGGGCTTTGACTGGCAGGTCAGTTAAATCTCGCTTGACAGTAAGGGGTGAATGCTTGCGAAATGGGTGAGAGATATTTCACTAAGTGATCATTTGATCAGTGGAGTTTGGCGCCATGAACACACCTTTCCCGGTGGCTATCGGATGTGATGAAGCGGGTTTTGAGCTCAAAGAGTTGTTGAAGCGCCATATCGAGGCGTTGGGATACCCGGTGACCGACTTCGGTACGCATTCAACGGTGCCGGTGCTGTACCCGGACATCGCCCTGGCCGTGGCCACCGCCATCAATGCCGGGCAACAGCGCCTCGGCGTGCTGGTATGCGGCACCGGCATAGGCATGGCCATCTCGGCCAACAAGGTGCTGGGCATCCGTGCGGCCCAGGCCCATGACACCTACTCGGCGGAGCGGGCGCGCAAGAGCAACGATGCGCAAATCCTCTCCATCGGTGCGCGGGTCATCGGCGCGGAGTTGGCCAAAAGCATCGTCAGTGCGTTTTTGGCCTCGGAGTTCGAAGCGGCGCGGTCCGGGGCCAAGGTCGAGCGCATCAATGCGATCGAGCGCGATGGGCATCAGTAGTGGACGGCGCGGGGCAAGAGTCGGGAGAATGCGCCTTTGACGCCGAAACGGAAGCCCGTCCCAATGAGTGACAGTACCCAGCGCATGGCCAGTGATATCGATCAGATGACCGAAGTGGCGATGCTCTATTACCTTGAGAACGTCACTCAGGAGGCCATTGCCAAGCGCTTTGACCTGTCGCGGGCAAAAGTCAGCCGCCTGCTCAAGCGTGCTCGGGATGAAGGGATCGTCGAGGTGCGCGTGTTGCAGCACCCGGCGATGAACAACGAGCTGGAGCGGGCGCTGGTGGAGCGCTTCAAGCTCGACCGCGCCTTGATCGCGGTCGACCACAGCGACCCCGACACCCAGCGCTCGGCGGTCGCCAGCCTGGTCGCCAACTACCTCAACAAGACCCTGAGTGATGGGATGATCGTTGCCGTGGGCATGGGGCGTAACGTCGGCGCGGTGGCCGATAACGTGTTTCTGCCGGTGACCCGCAACTGCACCTTCGTGTGTGCCATCGGCGGTTCGCTCAAGGCCGGCGAATACATGAACCCTGACCACATCTGCCGACGCCTGGCCCTGCGCTTTGGTGGCGAAAGTGAAAGCCTGTACGCCCCGGCGCTGGTGGCCAACCCGGAACTGCGCGGGGTGCTGATCAACAACGACACGGTGCGTTCGACCCTTGACCGCGCCCGCCGTGCCGATATCGCCCTGATCGGCATCGGCGACATGAGCGAGAACAGCAACATGGTGCGCATGGGCTGGTTCTCGCCCCAGGAAATCGCCCAGGCGCGGTTGTCTGGCACCGTGGGCGACATGATGGGCTATGACTTTATCGACATTCACGGCCAGCCGGCGGTCAACGCCATCCAGGGGCGCGTGATCGGGTTGACGGTGCAGGAGCTGTTTCGCATCCCGGATGTGGTGGCGATTGCCAGCGAGAACACCAAGGCGGCGGCGACCTTGGGGGCGTTGCGTTCGGGGGTGATCAATACGCTGGCGACCACCGTCACCAATGCCCACACCATCCTGGCGCTGGACGATGCCACTCGTAAACCCTGATACAGATTGTTCCCACGCTCCAGCGTGGGAACGCATCCTGTGACGCTCCGCGTCATCCTTGCGCGTGTGGGACGCGGAGCGTCAAAGGCGGCATTCCCACGCAAAGCGTGGGAACGATCATGCATCGAGGTGCCGGCATCGCAGGCCAGCTCCCACAAGAGTTGCTGTGCTTCTGATGGGGTTTACAGGTTTTGTAATAGTTTTGCGTTGTGGGAAATTTGTATTTCGAATGTAGGATTCAAGTCCTTTTGTCATTTCAGGACTTGCATGAACACCCTCTCGGAGCCTCCCAGTCGTCTTTCCCCAAGACAACCGCTGTCGCTGTTCCCGCTGAAGCACCCCGTATTCCGTCAACTAACCTTGTCCCGGTCGCATGACCGCACTTTGCCGTGCCCGGCGTTCTGAACACTTTAAAGACAGAGAATTTATAAATGGAATGGTTAGCGGATCCTACGGCCTGGCTCGGCCTTGCGACCTTGATTGTGCTGGAACTGGTGCTGGGTATCGATAACCTGGTGTTTATCGCGATCCTGGCGGACAAGTTGCCGCCGGAGCAGCGTGACCGTGCACGCTTGATCGGTTTATCCCTGGCGCTGCTGATGCGCCTGGGCCTGTTGGCGAGTATTTCCTGGTTGGTCACCCTGACCCAGCCGCTGTTCGAGGTGTTCGACAAGAGCTTCTCCGGCCGTGACCTGATCATGCTGTTTGGTGGTGTGTTCCTGTTGTTCAAGGCCACCATGGAATTGCATGAGCGCCTTGAAGGCCATGTGGCGCAGCACAAGGGCAGTGTGGCTTACGCCATGTTCTGGCCGATCGTCGCGCAGATCGTGGTGCTGGATGCGGTGTTCTCCCTCGACGCGGTGATTACCGCCGTGGGCATGGTCGACGAGCTGGCGGTGATGATGATCGCCGTGATCGTGTCCATCGGCCTGATGATCGTGGCGAGCAAGCCGCTGACCCGTTTCGTCAATGCGCACCCGACCGTGATCATGCTGTGCCTGGGCTTCCTGATGATGATCGGTTTCGCCCTGACCGCCGAAGGCCTGGGTTTCCATATTCCCAAGGGCTACTTGTACGCGGCCATTGGCTTCTCGATTCTGATCGAGGTGTTCAACCAGATCGCCCGAGCCCGTCGCAAGAAGTCGGCGCAGGGCGTGTTGCCGGTGCGTGAGCGTACCGCCCATGCGGTGATGCGCTTGTTGGGCGGCCGCAGCCTGGCGGTGGAAGAGGTGGGTGAAGACGTGGCTGATCTGCTGGGCGAGCCGGATGCTGCGCAGGGTCCGCTGTTTGACCGACGCGAACGGGTGATGATCAGCGGCGTGCTGCAACTGGCCGAGCGGCCGATTCGCACCCTGATGACGCCAAGGGCCAAGGTTGATTGCATCGACCTGGCGGATGACCCCGAGACGATCCGTCTGAAACTGATGCACTCGTCCTACTCGCGTCTGCCGTTGATCCGTAACGGTGCGGTGGATGAGCCCCTGGGTTTTGTGCACAAGAAGGAGTTACTCAAGGAGTACCTGGCGGGCAACGAGCCGAACCTGGAACACCTGGCGCGTCGGGCGATCAACCTGCTGGACAGTTTTTCGATCCTCAATGCCCTGGAGCAAATGCGCCAGGAGTCCACTCACATCGCTTTCGTGATCAACGAATTCGGCGACTTCATGGGCGTATTGAGCATGACGGATATTCTGGAGTCCATCGCCGGTGAATTGCCCGATGCCAGCGAAATCGAAGGGCCCGATATTGTCGAGCAAGGCGATGGCTTCCGTGCCAATGGCGCCTTGAACCTCAACCTGGTGCGTCAACGCACGGGCTTCAAGGCGGTGACGACCGAGGATTATCAAACCCTGGCAGGTTTGGTGATGAGCCTGCTTGACCGCCTGCCGGTGGTGGGCGATAGCCTGGAACATGAAGGCTGGCGTTTGACCGTGGCTGAAGTGGAGGAGCGTCGAGTGACGCAAGTGCACTTGCACCCTTGCTCAGGTCATAACGGCTGAAGATGTCCTTCACGTACTGCTCTTGTTCTTCAAGGGGGCCCAAACCTTTGTGTTGTTCCACCAGGGCGCCCTTGCGATAGATCAGCAGCGTCGGGGTGCCTGACACGTCAGGGTGCCTCGGCGTATGGGCGCAATCGAGTACCAGGCTCACGACCCAGGGATGCTGCCAGGCGTGCTGTTCGAACAAGGAGCCTGCCTGCGCGCAAGCGGGGCAGTGCTCTGATACAAACAGGAGGAACACCGGGCGCGGTGTATTCAGTACGCGTTCGAACGCTTTGGCGCTGGAAATGATGCGGGTGGCCATTCCCATGGTGATCTCCCTTCAAGCCGCGTGGGTGTTTGCCAACGCTAAGCCCGTGGCTTATCACCGTCTACTGTCAACCTTCACAGGTCTGCCTCGCGCTCTATGCGCTCCCTGGCCTTGCGGGCCTGGCTCGCGCACTTCTCGTATTCCTCATTGTCGCGGGAGGCCTTGGCCCGGCGATAGCCATGGTGATTCTGGGCGGTGTAGTCGGTGCTGAAGGCTTCCTTGAGTTTCTGCAGTTCTTCCTTGCATTCACGGCGGTCGCTACTGGCCAGGGCGTTGCCAGCCACCCCGAGCAAAAGCACGGGCAAGATATATCGCAGTTTCATCAGTCAGGTTCCATGTAAGGGCGAGCAAGCACGCTCTTAGAGGGTAGCCCAGGCGTTCGGTATTGGTGCGCAGTAACAGGGTTTGAGGTCTTGCGTAGCAAAGCGTTTGTACTCACGGACAGGCGCCGTATTCCCATCAGGCCGTATCTGACTGATCCATAAGGCATTTGTGGGACGCATGTCTTTCCATGAGCACCTATGGCACACTTTCTGCTGTCTATTCCGTTGTTACATACCAAGTTCCGGTATAGCGGAATACACCCTCCCTGGAGTGCTTGTCATGCATCACCGACCTTCCGTATTCAAAGCGTGTGTTTTTCTCGTCGCTGCATCGGCTTCCCTCGCCAGCGTGGTGCAGGCGGCGGACAGCAAGCTCGATGATGTGCTCAAGCGTGGGCACTTGATCGTAGGTACAGGCAGTACCAATGCGCCGTGGCACTTCCAGGGAGCGGATGGCAAATTGCAGGGGTTTGATATCGACATCGGCCGCATCGTGGCCAAAGGCTTGTTCAATGACCCGAGCAAGGTGGAGTTTGTGGTGCAGTCGTCCGATGCACGTATTCCCAACCTGCTCACCGACAAGGTCGATATGAGCTGCCAGTTCATCACCGTTACCGCCAGCCGTGCGCAGCAGGTGGCCTTTACCCTGCCGTACTACCGGGAAGGCGTCGGCCTGCTGTTGCCCAATAACAGCAAATACAAGGAAATCGAAGACCTGCAGGCGGCGGGCGACGACGTCACCGTGGCCGTGCTGCAGAACGTGTATGCCGAAGAGTTGGTGCACCAGGCACTGCCCAAGGCCAAGGTTGATCAGTACGACAGCGTTGACCTGATGTACCAGGCCGTGAACTCAGGCCGCGCCGATGCTGCTGCCACCGACCAGTCCTCGGTCAAATACCTGATGGTGCAGAACCCTGGCCGCTACCGCAGCCCCACCTACGCCTGGAGCCCGCAAACCTATGCCTGCGCGGTCAAGCGCGGCGACCAGGACTGGCTGAATTTCGTCAACACCGCGCTGCACGAAGCCATGACCGGTGTGGAATTCCCCACCTACAAAGCCTCGTTCAAGCAGTGGTTCGGCGTGGAACTGCCAGAACCGGCGATTGGTTTTCCCGTGGAATTCAAGTGACCCGCAACAACAGGGGCGTGCCTGAACACGCCCCCTTCAGGTGCTGCTGACCATGAACTATCAGTTGAACTTTGCCGCCGTCTGGCGTGATTTCGACACCTTGCTGGCGGGGCTCGGCCTGGGGTTGCAGTTGGCGTTGCTGTCGATCGCCATCGGCTGCGTGATCGGCCTGTTGATGGCGTTTGCCATGCTCTCCAGGCACCGTGCGTTGCGTATTCTTGCCTCGGTGTATGTCACCGTGGTGCGCAACACCCCCATCCTGGTGTTGATCCTGTTGATCTACTTCGCCTTGCCCTCCCTGGGTATTCGCCTGGATAAGATTCCCTCGTTCATCATCACCCTGTCGTTGTATGCCGGTGCCTATCTCACCGAAGTGTTCCGCGCAGGCCTGGTGAATATTCCCAAGGGCTTGCGGGAAGCCGGCCTGGCCATCGGCCTGGGGGAGTGGCGGATTCGCGCTTACATCACCGTGCCGGTGATGCTGCGCAACGTGTTGCCGGCACTCTCGAACAACTTCATCTCGCTGTTCAAGGACACCTCCCTGGCCGCCGCGATCGCGGTGCCGGAGCTGACCTATTACGCCCGCAAGATCAACGTCGAAAGCTACCGGGTGATTGAAACCTGGCTGGTCACGACCGCGCTCTACGTGGCTGCCTGTTACCTGATTGCCATGCTGCTCCGTTACCTGGAACAGCGTTTGGCTATCCGTCGTTAAGGAAGGGCCTCATGTACGAATCCCCCAGTTGGCTGCATGAATTGTGGATCGCCCGCGAGACCCTCTGGGCCGGCTTTCAGGCCAGCGTGGCGGTCTCGGCGCTGGCGATTGTCTTTGGCACCCTGATCGGCATCGTCGCCGGGTTGATCCTCACCTACGGCAAGTTCTGGATGCGTGCGCCGTTCCGCCTGTATGTCGATTTGATCCGTGGCACGCCGGTGTTTGTGCTGGTATTGGCATGTTTCTACATGCTGCCGGCCCTTGGCTGGCAAATCAGTGCGTTCCAGGCCGGTGCGGTCGGGCTCACCTTGTTCTGTGGCTCCCATGTATCGGAAATCGTGCGCGGCGCGCTGCAAGCCATTCCCCGTGGGCAAATGGAAGCGGGCAAGGCGATTGGCCTGACGTTCTCTCAGTCCCTGGGCTATGTGCTGCTGCCCCAGGCGCTGCGGCAGATCTTGCCGACCTGGGTCAACTCCTCCACGGAAATTGTCAAGGCTTCCACCTTGCTGTCGGTGATCGGCGTGGCCGAATTGCTGCTCAGTACTCAGCAGGTGATCGCGCGCACCTTCATGACCCTGGAGTTCTACCTGTTCGCCGGTTTTCTGTTCTTTGTCATCAACTACGCCATCGAATTATTCGGGCGCTACATTGAAAAACGGGTGGCCTTGCCATGAACCAAGCTCAAACCAACCCAGCGCTGCTGGACATTCGTGGCCTGCGTAAACAATACGGCCAGGTGGAAGTGCTCAAGGGCGTCGACCTGTCCATGCAGCGCGGCAATGTGGTGACGTTGATCGGCTCCAGCGGCTCGGGCAAGACCACCTTGCTGCGCTGCGTGAACCTGCTGGAAGAGTTCCAGGGCGGGCAGATCACCCTGGATGGCGAGTCCATCGGCTACAGCGATGTCGGCGGCAAGCGTGTACGCCACCCGGAGCGAGTGATCGCCCAGCACCGCGCAATGACCGGCATGGCGTTCCAGCAATTCAACCTGTTCCCGCACCTGACCGCGCTGCAGAACGTCACCCTCGGCTTGCTCAAGGTCAAGAAAATGGGCAAGGATGAAGCGGTAGCGCTGGCCGAAAAATGGCTGGACCGCGTCGGCCTGCTGGAGCGCCGCAACCACTTTCCCGGCCAATTGTCCGGTGGTCAGCAACAACGCGTGGCCATTGCCCGGGCCATTGCCATGAACCCCAGCCTGATGCTGTTCGACGAAGTCACCTCGGCCCTCGACCCGGAGTTGGTGGGCGAAGTGCTCAGCGTGATCAAGGGGTTGGCGGAGGAGGGCATGACCATGTTGTTGGTCACCCACGAGATGCGCTTTGCCTATGAGGTCTCGGACCAGATCGTCTTCATGAACCAGGGCCGCATTGAAGAGCAGGGCAGTGCGAAGGACATCTTCGAACGGCCGCAGTCGCCGCGCCTGGCAGAATTTCTCAAGAACATTCGTTTTTAACAAGGAGCAACTTTATGAGCATTACTCGTTACGGCACCGGCAGCACCGCAGGTGGCGGCCAGCCACGTCCGTTCGCCCGCGCGGTGGAAGCCGATGGCTGGCTGTACGTGTCGGGCCAGGTGCCTGCGGTGGACGGTGAAATCATCAATGGCGGCATCATCGAGCAAACCCGCCAGACGATGCGCAACGTGGTGGCGATCCTCGAAGAAGCCGGCTACGAGCTCAAGGATGTGGTGCGGGTGGGCGTGTGGTTGGAAGACCCACGGGACTTCTGGAGTTTCAACAAGGTATTCGGCGAATACTTCACCCCGGAGCACGCACCGGCGCGCGCCTGTGTTCAGGCCAATATGATGGTCGATTGCAAGGTCGAGATCGATTGCGTGGCCTACAAGAAAAAGGCCTAACTGATCATTCCCACGCTCTGCGTGGGAATACCGCCTTGGACGCTCTGCGTCCGCGCATGTGACGCAAAGCGTCACCGCATGCATTCCCACGCAGAGCGTGGGAACGATCATCTGGAACGGGACCGAGTACTGCCATGACCGAAGACACCATCAAACGCCGCGCCAAAGGCCTGGACCGTGCGTTCGATATCCTCGATTTTCTCAAGGAAATCGGCCAACCCCTGCGCCCGAATGATATTGCCAGCGGCATTGGCAGCCCCAAATCCACGGTCTACGAACTGGTGGCGTCGTTGCTGGAGCGGCGCATCCTGGAGACCGTGGGCAAGGAAGGCCACGTGTACCTGGGGCGCCAGCTGTATTTCCTCGGCCAGGCACACTTGCGCCACTTCGACCTGACCCGCGAGGCCGACCACGCCTTGCAGGAGATCGTCAGCCAGACCCACGAAACCGCGCAGATGTGCCTGCTCAACGGGCGCAAATACACGGTAGCGCTGATGCGCGAGGGCCAGCGGCATTTCCGTATTTCTTCGGATATCGGTGAAAACGCCCCCATTCCCTGGACCGCCTCGGGGCGCTTGTTGCTGGGGCATTTGAGCGATCAGCAGATCGTCGACCTGATCGATCCCGACGACTTCATTCTGCCGGACGGCCTGCGCCTGCCGCTGGACACTTTCCTGGCGCAGATCCGCCAGGCCAGCCTGGATGGGTTCTTCTCCTTCGACAGTGTGGCCGACACCTTCACCCACTGCTTTGCCGCCCCGGTGCGCGATGCCCAGGGCATCAGCATCGCGACCCTGTGCATCGTCGCCCCCCGGGCTGATGCGAGCAAAAACTACCACGACTATCGCCGGGTACTGATCGACAGTGCCAACAGCCTGGCCCGGCGCATCAACGAATAGGAGTTTTCCATGTCTGCCCTCAATGCCGTTGAAAAAGGTGCCGCCGCCGTCGGTGCCCATTTGGTTCGCGATGTCAGCCTGCCTGCCCTGGTGCTGCACCGTGACGCCCTGGAACATAACATCCGCTGGATGCAGGACTTTGTCCGCAGCAGCGGCGCCGAGCTGGCGCCCCACGGCAAGACCAGCATGATGCCCGCGCTGTTCCAGCGCCAGATCGCCGCCGGTGCCTGGGGCATCACCCTGGCTACCGCCGTGCAGACCCGCGCCGCCTACGCCAGCGGCGTGCATCGCGTGCTGATGGCCAACCAACTGGTGGGCGCGGCGAACATGGCCTTGATCGCAGATCTGCTGGCCGATAAGGATTTTGACTTCCATTGCATGGTCGATCACCCGGACAACGTCGCCGACCTGGGCCTGTTCTTCGCCGCCCGTGGCCAGCGCCTCAACGTGATGATCGAGTACGGCGTGGTCGGTGGCCGGTGCGGCTGCCGCAGCGAGCAGCAAGTGCGCGACCTGGCCAAGGCGATCCAGGCCCAGCCGGCATTGGCCCTCACCGGTATCGAGGGTTACGAAGGCGTGATCCACGGTGAGCACGCCATCAGCGGTATCCGCGCCTTCGCCGCCAGCCTGGTGAGCCTGGCGGTGGAACTGCAAGACAGCGGCCTGTTCGACCTGCCCAAGCCGATCATCACCGCATCGGGCTCGGCCTGGTACGACCTGATCGCCGAGTCGTTCGAAACGCAGAACGCCGCCGGCCGTTTCCTCAGCGTGTTGCGCCCTGGCAGTTACGTGGCCCACGACCATGGCATCTATAAAGAGGCGCAGTGCTGCGTACTCGAACGCCGCAGCGACCTCAACGAGGGCCTGCGCCCGGCAATGGAAGTCTGGGCGCATGTGCAGTCGCTGCCGGAGCCTGGTTTTGCGGTGGTTGCCCTGGGCAAGCGCGACGTGGCCTACGACGCCGGTTTGCCAGTGCCGCTCAAGCGCTACAGGGCCGGGATCGTGCCGGCGCAAGGTGATGATGTGAGCGGGTGCAAGGTCACGGCGGTGATGGACCAGCATGCATTCATGACCGTGGCGCCGGAGGTGGAATTGCGCATTGGCGACATCATTTCCTTTGGTACGTCCCACCCTTGCCTGACCTTTGACAAGTGGCAGGTGGGGTGCCTGGTGGATGAGCAGTTGCAGGTGGTTGAGTCTCTGCGTACCTGCTTCTAGACCGAGTCGCGGCTATCGCAGCGATGCGGCGACCCGACAAGCCAGCTCCCACAGTGACCGCGTTTTAACTGAAGGAATGCAGTCGAATGTGGGAGTCGGGCTTGCCCGCGATGGGGCCCTCCAGCACACCTGAGAACTTTGCCATGAACACCCACCCCCGCATCGCCCTCATCGGCGAATGCATGATCGAACTGCAACACCGCGCCGACGGCAGCCTGCACCAGAGCTTCGGCGGTGACACCCTGAACACCGCGGTGTACCTGCGCCGCGAGCTGGGCGATGCCGGCAGCGTTGACTACGTCACCGCCCTGGGCGATGACAGCTTCAGCGATGCCATGTGTGAGCATTGGCACGCCGAAGGCCTTGGCCTGGATAGAGTCCAGCGCCTACCAGGGCGCCTGCCGGGCTTGTATTGCATCCAGACCGACGCCCAGGGCGAACGTAAATTCCTCTACTGGCGCAACGAGGCGGCCGTGCGCGACTGCTTCACCACGCCTGCCGCCGAGCCGGTTCTGGCGGCCCTGCCGGGCTATGATGTGGTGTATTTCAGCGGCATTACCTTGGCCGTGCTGGGAGACATCGGGCGTGAGCGTTTACTGCAGGCGCTGATCGAAGCCCGCCGGCGCGGCGCCAGGGTGGTGTTCGATAACAATTACCGGCCCCGGTTGTGGGCCGATGTGCAAACGGCTCGTGAAGCGTATCGCAGGGTGGTGGCCGAGGTGGACATTGCCTTGCTCACCGAGGATGACGAACGCGCGTTGTTTGGTTATGAGGATAGCGAGCAGGTGTTCGCGGCGTACCCGTCGATTGCAGAAGTGGTGCTCAAGCGGGGAGCGGAAGCGTGCCTGATTCGTTGCGCGGGCGAGCGCTTTGCGGTGCCGTCGTTGAAAGTGGAGAAGGTGGTGGACACCACGGCGGCGGGGGATTCGTTCAGTGCGGCGTATTTGGCCTGTCGGCTCAAGGGTGGCTCGCCCCAAGACGCCGCACTGGCGGGGCATCGGTTGGCAAGCCGGGTGATTCAGGTGCCCGGGGCGCTGATACCGAGATGATCACTGATCGTTCCCACGCTCTGCGTGGGAGCGCAGCCCGGGACGCTCCGCGTCCCAGAAGCGGACGCAGAGCGTCCAGTGAGGCATTCCCACGCAGAGCGTGGGAACGATCGGATGTGGGAGCTGGCTTGCCTGCGATAGCGGACTGAAGCCATCCACTCAATCGCGGTAAAACACCTGCACCAGGTGATACCCAAATTTGCTCTTGATCGGCCCGTGCACCACCTTCACCGGTTTCTTGAAGATCACCGCATCAATCGCCCCCACCATCTGCCCGGGCCGCACTTCGCCCAGGTCACCACCGCGTTTGCCCGACGGGCAGGTGGAGTACTTCTTGGCCAGCACATCAAAGGCTTCGCCCTTGGCAATGCGCTGCTTGAGTTGTTCGGCTTCTTCGCTGGTTTTCACCAGGATATGACGGGCTTGGGCTTTCATGGGGCTCTACCAGCTGTGCGACGGCGCGCGATTATGCCTGAACTCAGGCCTCGACGCCGATCATGCTACGGATTTTGTTGGCCAACAGGTCAATGGAAAAAGGCTTGGCGACCATGTCCATGCCGTCCTCCAGGAACCCCTGGCGCTCGGCGGCTTTCTCGGCATAACCGGTCATGAACAGCACGCGCAGGCCGGGACGATGCTGACGGGCGATTTCCGCCAGTTGTCGGCCGTTCATGCCGGGCAAGCCAACGTCGGTCACCAGCAAGTCCACACGCAAATCCGACTCCAGCAACGGCAGCGCCGCACGGGCATCCGCCGCCTGGTGCGCGGTGTAGCCCAGTTCGTCGAGCACATTGACCACCAGCATGCGCACCGCCGGGTCGTCCTCGACCACCACCACCGCTTCACCGGCCAGGGCCACGGGCGCTTCGGTCAGGCTGGCGGGCAGGCTGCTTTCCAGCGCCGTGCCATACAAACGCGGCAGGTACAGGCGCACGCAGGTGCCCTGGCCCGGTTCGCTCTGGATGGTCACGTGGCCGCCGGATTGCTGGGCAAAGCCGTAGATCATCGACAACCCAAGGCCAGTGCCTTGGCCGATGGGCTTGGTGGTAAAGAACGGGTCGAACGCCTTGGCGAGGATTTTCGGCGCCATGCCGCTGCCGTTGTCGCTCACACCAAGCATCACATAGTCGCCGGCCTTGACCGGTTCCAGGGTGGTGATGTCGGTGCCGTCCAGGTAACTGTTGGCGGTTTCGATCAGCAGCTCGCCGCCGTCGGGCATGGCGTCGCGGGCGTTGATCACCAGGTTGAGCAGGGCGTTTTCCAACTGGCTGGCGTCGGTGTTCACCGGCCAGATGTCCTTGCCCAGTTGTACCTTGAGTTCGATATGCGCGCCCTTGGTACGCCGGAACAGGTCCTCCAGGGACGCCACCAGTTGGTTGGGGTCGGTGGGGCGACGGTCCAGTGACTGGCGCCGCGAGAACGCCAGCAGCCGGTGGGTAAGGGCGGCGGCACGGTGCGCGGAGGACACGGCAGCATCGGCAAAACGGCCGATATCGTCGCTGCGCCCGGCGGCGATATAGCGCTGCATCAGGTCCAGGCTGCCGATGATGCCGGTGAGCATATTGTTGAAGTCATGGGCGATACCGCCGGTGAGCTGACCGACCGCTTCCATCTTCTGCGCATGGCGCAGGGCATCTTCTGCACGTTCGCGCTCGAACATCTCGTTCTGCAGGCGCTGGTTGGCCTCGGCCAGCGCCTGGGTGCGCTGGGCCACGCGTTCTTCAAGGTTCTCGTTGAGGTGGCGCAGGGCCTCTTCGGTGAGCTTGCGTTCGGTCTCGTCGATCACAAAGATGTAGAAACCATTCACCGAGCCGTCACTGCTAAAGCGCGGCAGGTACTTCATCAGTGCATGGCGCGGGCGGCCATCGCGATGAGGCGTCACCGTCATGAAGCTGCACGCTTTGCCCTTGAGCGCGGCGGCGATCTTGTCTGCGCGCCCGGCATACACCTCGTCGCCAAGTACTTCGCGGATGGTTTTGCCGTACAGCTCCTGGGGCGTCTTGCCGTACCAGTCCAGGTAAGCGCTGTTATTGAGGCGAAAGCGCTGGTCGTGGTCAACGTAGCCGATCAACACCGGCATGGCGTTGATGATCAGTTGCAGCTCGGTCTGGCTCTGGCGCAGGGCTTGCTCGGTGTTTTTACGCTCGGTGAGGTCCAGCGCGGCGCCGAGGAAACGCGCCGGCCGGCCCTGTTGATCCTTGTAGCAGCGGCCACGGGCGAACACCCAGCGCACCTGGCCGTCGGCTTGCAGCAAGCGATACTCCTCGGCGTATTCGGTGCCATGGGTAATGCAATGCTTGATGCTGCGCGTCACCGTTCCCCGGTCCTCAGGGTGCACACCATGCAGGTAGGCGCTGATGGGCAGCAGGCTCGAATCGTTGGGGTCGACGCCATGCAGGTAGGCGAAATGGGCGTCGGCGATGAAACGGTCTTCGCCGATATCCCAGTCCCAGGTGCCTACCGCGTCGGTGGCCGCCAGTGCCAGTTGCAGGCGCTGCTCGGTGTTGTGCTGGGCCTTGAGGCTTGCTTCGGAGCGCTGTTGCAGTTCGAGGGTTTTGCTGCGTCGCTCATTGGTTTCAATGGCCGTGACCAGAATGCCGGCTACCCGGCAGCTTTCATCGCGCACCGGGCTGTAGGTCAGATCCAGCCAGATTTCGGTATCGCAGCCCTGGCGGTGCAGCACAAAGCGTTGCTCGCTGAAGGTACGCACCTGGCCGCCGAGCACGGCGTCGTACACCGGCGCGGCGAAGCTTTCAAGCTCAGGCCAAGTGTGGTGCGCCGGCTGGCCCAGGGCGCCGGGGTGCTTGCTGCCAATCAGGTGTGCAAAGCCATCGTTATAGAGTTGCGTGAGGTGCGGGCCCCACAGCAGTACCATCGGCATGGGCGAATGCACGACGATATCAACGGCAGTGCGCAGGCTTTGCGGCCACTCACTGGCCTCACCGAGTGGGCTTTGCGCCCAGTCCAGCCGCTTGATCAACGCAGCGGCTTCGCTACCGGTGGATGTTCCATTCATAAAAAGCCCTGAGCATGACGCTTTGAAAAATGACAACACCCATTATCCCAAGGAGCGGCAACGGGTGGCTACCCCGGAAAAATAGCATGCCTTGAGGGTTTTTCTTCAAAACGCTGCGTCAGCGCTGAAACCTTTCATCTAATAAGCCAGCTCAGCTCTGTCGCGAAATTGCTCCAGTGCCTGGGGGTTGGCCAGGGCATCGGTGTTTTTCACCGGCTCGCCATGCACCACATTGCGCACCGCCAATTCGACGATTTTGCCGCTGATGGTGCGGGGGATATCCGTGACAGCGAGGATCTTCGCCGGCACGTGCCGCGGTGTGGTGTTGGCGCGAATCACCTGGCGAATCTGCTGTTGCAGCGCCTCGTCCAGTTCAATTCCATCATCCAGGCGCACAAACAGCACCACGCGCACGTCGTCCTGCCAGCGTTGACCGATGGCGAGGCTTTCCAGCACCTGCGGGATCTTTTCCACCTGGCGATAAATCTCGGCGGTGCCAATGCGCACGCCGCCGGGGTTGAGCACCGCATCGGAACGCCCGTGGATCAACAGGCTGCCGTTGGCGCGTTGCTCGGCATAGTCACCCTGTGCCCACACGCCGGGGAACTGGCTGAAATACGAGGCGCGCAATTTTTGCTGTTGCGGGTCATTCCACAGCCGGATGGGCATGGCAGGGAAGTGCCGGGTGCACACCAGTTCGCCTTTCTCCCCGATCAGGGGCCGGCCCTGGTCGTCCCACACTTCGATGGCCATGGCCAGGCTCTTGCACTGCATTTCACCGCGCCGTACCGGCAGCACCGGGTTGCCGATCACAAAGCAGGAGACAATGTCGGTGCCACCGGACATCGAGGACAGGCACAGCTCAGCCTTGATCTCGCGGTACACGTAGTCGTAACTCTGGGGCGACAGCGGCGAGCCGGTCGAAATCAGACCCTTGAGGCTGCCCAGGTCGTGGCTCAGGCGCGGCTGCAACCCGGACTTTTCCAGGGTGGCGAGGAATTTGGGGCTGGTGCCGAACACGCTGATTTTTTCCGCATCGATCAGGTCGATCAAACGTTCGGGGCCGGGGTGGAACGGCGAGCCGTCGTACAGCACCGCGGTGGCGCCGATCGCCAGCACCGACACCAGCCAGTTCCACATCATCCAGCCGCAGGTGGTGTAATAGAACAGGCAGTCCTCGCGGTTCAGGTCGGCATGCAGGCCGTGTTCCTTGAGGTGCGTCAGCAATACGCCGCCAGTGCCGTGGATGATGCACTTGGGGATGCCGGTGGTGCCGCTGGAATAAAGGATATACAACGGGTGATCGAACGGCACCGCGACAAATTCCGGTTCGCCGCCGGCTTGATAGAAGTCGTCCCACAGCGCGACGTGGGCGTGGGTGGTGTAGTCCCCAGCCTGCGCTTCGGGCTTGGCGTAAGGCACGATGATCAGCTGTTGCAGGGAGGGCAGGCGTTCTAGGATCTCATTGAGCTTGGCGCTCTGGTCGATGCGCTTGCCGGCATAGCGGTAGCCCGCGCAGGTGATCAGCACCTTGGGCTCGATCTGGCCGAAGCGGTCGATGACGCCTTGGGTGCCGAAGTCTGGCGAGGAGCACGACCAGATCGCACCGAGGCTGGTGGTGGCGAGCATGCCAACCAGGGTTTGCCAGGTATTGGGCATACACGCGGCCACCCGGTCACCTATGCCGACCCCGGCCGCCCGCAGGCTTTTTTGCAGGCCGGCAACCTGTTCCGCCAGTTGCGCATAGCTCAATTGTTCACGTTGGCCGTCTTCGCTGACAGCCACCACCGCAGGATGATCGTCGCGCCGGCGCAACAGGTGTTCGGCGAAGTTCAGGGTGGCGCCGGGAAACCATTGGGCGCTGGGCATCTCGATGTCTTCGATCAGCGTGACGCTGGATGGGCTGCGAAACTGCACGTCGAAGAACGCGACAATCGCCTGCCAGAAATCCGGGCGCTGGTCGATGCTCCATTGGTGCAGGGCGGGGTAGTCGTCGAGCTGCACGCCGTGCCGTTGGTTGATGAAGCGGCGGAACTGATCCATGCGCGTGGTGGCGATGCGTTCCGGGGAGGGTTGCCAGAGGATCTCGGACATAAGCTGCCTCTTCTCGTTCCCACGCTTCGCGTGGGAATGCCTGACTGGACGCTCTGCGTCCGCTTTTGGGGCGCGGAGCGCCCCGGTCTGCGTGCCCACGCAGAGCGTGGGAACGGTCATCACGGGTTTACTGGGCCAGCCAGCCACCGTCGATGTTCCAGGCCGCGCCGCGCACCTGGGCGCCGGCTTCACTGCACAAGAACAACACCAGTTCCCCCAGTTGCGACGGCGTCACAAACTCCAGCGACGGCTGTTTCTCTGCCAACAGATCCTGCTGCGCTTGCTGTGGGTCGACCCCAGTGGCCACGCGATCATCAATCTGCTTCTGCACCAGCGGCGTCAGCACCCAGCCCGGGCAGATGGCGTTGCAGGTGACATTGCTGGTGGCGGTTTCCAGGCCCACCACCTTGGTGAGGCCGATCACCCCATGTTTGGCCGCCACATACGCCGCCTTGCCCACTGAGCCGACTTGCCCATGCACCGAGGCGATATTGACGATGCGCCCCCAGCCCTTGGCCTTCATGCCCGGCAAGCTCAGGCGTGTGCTGTGGAACACCGAGGACAGGTTGATGGCGATGATCGAATCCCAGCGCTCCACAGGGAAGTCTTCTACCGCTGCCACATGCTGGATACCGGCATTGTTGACCAGGATGTCCACGCCACCGAACTCGCGCTCGGCGTAGGCGAGCATGTCGGCGATCTGCGTGGGGTCGCTGACGTCTGCCGGGTGATGCCCGACCTTGCCGCCAAACGCCTGCACCTGGGCGATCACCGCGCTGGCGTCGCCAAAGCCGTTGAGAATCAGGTTGGCGCCGGCCTTGGCCAGGCTCAGGGCAATCCCCAAGCCGATGCCGCTGGTGGAGCCGGTGACCAGGGCGGTCTTGCCATTCAAAGTTGTCATGAAAACCTCACACAATGCCGGTGGCGTAGAAAGTACCGATCACCACGAACACCGCAAGGGTCTTGATGATCGTAATGCCAAAAATGTCCTTGTAGGCTTCGCGGTGGGTCAACCCGGTGACCGCCAGCAGGGTGATCACTGCGCCGTTGTGGGGCAGGGTGTCCATGCCGCCGCTGGCCATGGCCGCGACCCGGTGCAGCACCTCAAGGGGGATATTGGCCGCGTGGGCGGCTGCAATGAAGCTCTCGGACATCGCGGCGAGGGCGATGCTCATGCCGCCGGAAGCGGAGCCGGTGATACCGGCCAGCAAGGTCACGGTGATCGCTTCGTTGACCAGCGGGTTGGGGATGCCCTTGAGCCAGTCCGCCAGTACCAGAAAGCCTGGCAGCGAGGCGATTACTGCGCCAAAGCCGTATTCCGAGGCGGTGTTCATCGCCGCAAGCAATGCACCGCTTACCGCGCTTTTACTGCCTTCGGCCAGCTTGCTCTTGATCGCCGAGAAGCCGAACACCAGCACCACGATAATTCCCACCAGCAATGCCGCCTGCACCGCCCAGATCGCGGTGAGCTTGGCGATTTCGGTGGTCACCGGCGCGCTCATGCCCGGCAGGCTGAGGCTGTGGGTCTTGCCGTACCACTGCGGGATCCAGTGGGTGAACAACAGGTTCATCACCCCCACCAGGATCAGCGGCGACAGCGCGACCCATGGGTTGGGCAAGGCAAGGTTGTCGGCGGTTTCCGGCTCATTGCGCAACTCGGTGCCATAGCCTTCACCGGCACGCTGGGCCTTGTTGCGCTGGCGTGCGAGGTAGAGCATGCCGGCGCAAAACACGAAGATCGTGCCGATCAGCCCCAGCCACGGCGCCGCCCAGGCGGTGGTGTTGAAGAAGGTGCTGGGGATGATGTTCTGGATCTGCGGAGTGCCGGGCAGGGCGTCCATGGTGAACGAGAACGCACCGAGGGCGATGGTCGCCGGGATCAGGCGCTTGGGGATATTGCTCTGGCGGAACATCTCGGCGGCAAACGGGTACACCGCAAACACCACCACGAACAGCGACACGCCACCGTAGGTGAGCAGGGCGCAGACCAGCACAATCACCAGCATCGCCTGGCGCGTGCCGAGCAAGCGGATCGCAGCGGCCACGATCGAGCGCGAAAACCCCGACAGCTCAATGAGCTTGCCGAACACCGCACCGAGCAGGAATACCGGGAAATACAGCTTGATAAAACCGACCATCTTTTCCATGAACACCCCGGTAAAGGCAGGTGCGACGGCGGACGGGTCAGTGAGCAGCACCGCGCCAAGGGCGGCGATGGGGGCGAACAGGATAACGCTATAGCCACGGTAGGCGGCCAGCATCAGCAGCGCGAGCGCGGCCAGGGCAATGATCACACTCATGGTGTGTCTCCATCGGATTGTTATTGTTGTGGGTGAGGCTGTGGGAGGAAGCTATAGCGAGATGTGTGCCAGATTTATAACTTGTTGATATATATAGATTTATTTACTTTTTAACGACGGTTTTCCAGAAGGCAGTCTCAATCGAGAGACGAGTGGAGATCCCTTGTGGGAGCTGGCTTGCCTGCGATAGCGGTGTAACAGTGCCATATTCCCTAGCTGAACCAACGCTATCGCAGGCAAGCCAGCTCCCACACAGGATTGTCTCCATAGTGGGAATCTAGTCTCTTTAATGAGACTGGGTTATTCCAAGAGCCAGCATTTTTTTATACAACGTTGACCGCCCAAGCCCCAACCGCTTGGCTGCCTCTACCACATTCCCTTCACACGCCGTGAGCGCGGCTGCGATCACCTGCCGATCTAACCGTTCCCGTGCCGCACTGAATGTCTCTTCTTCCATCGACACCAGCGCACGGCGTTCAACCGGCGTAAAAGTGCCAATCGCTGTGCGTATCTCCTCGGCATTCAACACCAAGTCATCACTCAGCAACGCCGCCCGCTCCAGCACATTGCGCAGCTCGCGGATATTGCCCGGCCAGGCATGTTGGGCCAACAGCGCCAGGGCATCGCGGTCCAGTTCGTGCTGGCTGCGCAACTCCTCAAGGATCGCCTCGCTCAGCGCCGGAATATCCTCCAGCCGTTCACGCAGCGGCGGCACCTGGATCGGCAGCACGTTGAGGCGGTAATACAGATCGGCGCGAAACTCGCCACGCTTGATCGCCGCTTCCAAGTCCATGGACGTCGCGGCAATCACCCGCACATCGCTGTGCAGCATCTCGTTGGAGCCCACCGGTTCGAATTCCTTTTCCTGCAACACCCGCAGCAATTTGCTTTGCAGTGGCAGCGGCATGTCGCCGATTTCATCGAGAAACAACGTGCCGCCCTGGGCAATCTGGAACTTGCCGGGGCGACCCTTGCGGTCGGCACCGGTAAAGGCGCCGGGTGCGGTGCCGAAGAATTCGGCTTCAAGCAGATCATGGGGGATCGCCGCGCAGTTGACGCTCACAAAGGCTTTGTGCGCCCGTGGCGATGCGCCGTGAATGGCCTGGGCCAGCAGCTCCTTGCCGGTGCCGGTCTCCCCGAGTAGCAATACCGGCGAATCGGCACTCGCACTGCGCCGCGCCCGGCGCTTGACCTCAAGGCTGGCGGCGCTGGTGCCGATAAAGTGCGCGAAGTTGTATTTGCTTTGCCGCGAACGCAGCAGCGAGCGCGTGGAGGCCAGCTCCTGCTGCATGCTCAGGTAGCGCTCGATCAGCGGCGACAGGTTGCGCAGTTCATCGAACAGCGCAAACCCAATCGCGCCGATCACCGCCCCGGCCTCGTCGTGGATCGGCAGGCGCATCACCACCAGCGGGCCTTTGGGAGTGTCCTGGATATCCAGCAGGATCGGCCGGTCGTTGCGCACCACCTGGCGCAGCAGGCTGTTGGAAATCACCTGCTCGCAAGGCTGGCCGATGGCTTGGTCGGCGCTCTTGAGGCCAAAACGCTTGGCGTAACGCTCGTTCATCCACACGATGTTCGCATCGCGGTCGACGATGACTGTGCCCTCGCTGGACTGCTCGATGATCTCGAACAGCGACTGGATGGCCAGGCCGCGAACCTGTTGGTAGTCCTTGAGGCTGGTACTCATGGGTACAGAATCCTGTTAATGATCGTTCCCACGCTCTGCGTGGGAATGTCTACCGTGACGCTCTGCGTCACTCGGCGTAGGGCCAAGACACGACGCGGAGCGTCTCGGGTTGTGTTCCCACGCAGAGCGTGGGAACAATCTCACCTCACAAAGGGATGTGCGCTGCTGCCAGCAGTTCTTTGGTGTACGGGTGTTGGGGCGATTCGAACACATCATGGCTCGCGCCACGCTCCACCACCTTGCCATCCTTGACCACGATCATGTCATGGGCCATGGCCCGCACCACCGCCAGGTCATGGCTGATAAACAGGTAGGTCAGGCCGTATTTGTCCTGCAGTTCGCGCAGCAGCGCCACCACTTGTTTCTGCACTGTACGGTCGAGGGCCGAGGTCGGTTCGTCGAGCAGCATCAGCGCTGGCTTGAGTACAAGGGCGCGGGCAATGGCGATGCGTTGGCGCTGGCCACCGGAAAACTCATGGGGGTAGCGATGTCGGCTGGCAGGGTCGAGGCCCACGTCCTTGAGCACCTGTATGACTTGCGCGTCACGCTCGGCCAGGCTGCACGGCGCGTGTACTTCCAGGCCCTCGCTGATGATCTGCTGCACCGACATGCGCGGGCTGAGGCTGCCATAGGGGTCCTGGAACACCACCTGCATCTGCTTGCGCCATGGGCGCATCTGCTGATGGTTGAGCGGGTCCAGGGCCTCACCCTGGAAGCGAATGCCGCCGCTGGAGTCGAGCAAGCGCAGGATCGCCTGGCCCAGGGTGGACTTGCCGGAACCGGACTCGCCGACAATCCCCAGGGTTTTGCCGCGCTGCACGCTGAGGCTGATGCCGTCCACCGCGCGCAGGTAGGTCTTGGCCCGGAACAGCCCGCCACCGAGGGGGAATTGCACGCTCAGGTCATCCACTTCCAGTACCGTCTCACGGGGCTCGCTGCACAGCACATCGCCCGAGGGCTCGGCGTCCAGCAGCAGGCGGCTGTAGGGATGCTGCGGTGCGGTGAACAAGGCCTGGCAGTCAGCCTGCTCGACGATTTCGCCGGCACGCATCACACAGACCCGCTGGGCGATACTGCGCACCAGGTTGAGGTCATGGCTGATCAGCAGCAGCGACATGCCCAGGCGTTGTTGCAAGGACTTGAGCAGCAGCAGGATCTTGCGCTGCACCGTCACGTCCAGCGCCGTGGTGGGCTCGTCGGCAATCAGCAGTTCGGGCTCGCAGGCCAGGGCCATGGCGATCATCACCCGCTGGCGCTGGCCGCCGGACAATTGATGGGGGTAGGCCTTGAGCCGTTCCTGGGGTTTCTGGATGCCCACCAGTTCCAGCAGTTCGAGGATGCGCGCCTGCGCCGCCTTGCCGCCCAGGCCCTTGTGCAGCAGCAGGGTTTCGCCGATCTGCTTTTCGATGCTGTGCAGCGGGTTGAGGGAGGTCATCGGCTCCTGGAAGATCATGGCAATGCGGTTGCCGCGCAATTTTTGCAAGGTACTCGGTGAGGCGCCGATCAGTTCCTGGCCGCGATACTTGATGGAACCCAGGGTTTCGGTGCCGGCTTGCGGCAGCAGTTGCAGGATCGAATGGGCCGTCACCGACTTGCCCGAGCCCGACTCGCCCACCAACGCCAGGCACTCGCCAGGGCGCACGTCCAGGCTCAGGTTGCGCACGACGGTCTGGCCGTTGAAGGCGACGCACAGGTCGCGGATTTCGATCAGGTTCATACGCAGTCACTCATGAGCGGGGGTCGAAGGCATCACGCAGTGCCTCGCCGATAAACACCAGCAACGACAGAATCAGCGCCAGGGTGAAAAACGCCGTCAAGCCCAGCCACGGCGCTTGCAGGTTCTGCTTGCCCTGGCCGATCAGCTCGCCCAGGGAGGCGCTGCCGGCGGGCATGCCGAAGCCAAGGAAATCCAGAGCGCTCAAGGTGGATATCGCCCCGGTCAAGATAAATGGCAAATAGCTGAGGGTCGCGGTCATGGCGTTGGGCAGGATGTGCCGGCGAATGATCTTGCCGTCGCCCAGGCCCAGGGCGCGTGCGGCCTTGACGTACTCCAGGTTGCGCCCACGCAGGAACTCGGCGCGCACCACGTCCACCAGGGCCAACCAGGAAAACAGCGCCATGATCCCCAGCAACCACCAGAAGTTCGGCTCCACAAACCCCGACAGGATAATCAGCAGATACAGCACCGGCAGGCCAGACCACACCTCGAGGATGCGCTGGCCGAGCAAGTCCACCCAGCCACCGTAGTACCCCTGCAACGCCCCGGCGGCAATGCCAATGACGGCGCTGATGGCGGTCAGGGCCAGGGCAAACAGGATCGACACCCGTGCACCAAAGATCACCCGGGCCAACACATCGCGGGACTGGTCATCGGTGCCCAGCCAGTTCACCGCCGACGGCGGGCTCGGGGCAGGGCGGGAGAGTTCGTAGTTGGGCGTGTCATCGCTGAACGGAATCGGCGGGAACAGCATCCAGCCGCCATCCTGCTTGATCAGCTTTTGCACGTAGTCACTGCGGTAGTCCGCCTGGAACGGCAACTGCCCACCGAACTGCTGCTCGGTGTAGCGCTTGAACACCGGAAAATACAGCTCGTTCTTGAAACTGAGCACCAGCGGCTTGTCATTGGCGATCAACTCGCCGCCCAGGGTCAGGATAAACAGGCCGATAAACAGCCACAGCGACCACCAGCCACGGCGGTTTTTCTTGAAGCGTTCGAAACGCCGGCGAGCCACGGGAGACAGGTTGAGCATCAGGCGTTCCTCGCGGCGAAGTCGATACGCGGGTCCACCAGGGTGTAGCACAGGTCACCGATGAGTTTTATCAGAAGGCCGAACAGGGTGAAGATAAACAGCGAGCCGAACACCACCGGGTAGTCGCGGGACACGGCCGCCTCGTAGCTCATGCGGCCCAGGCCATCGAGGGAGAAGATCACCTCGATCAGCAGCGAGCCGGCAAAAAACACACTGATAAACGCCTGGGGAATCCCCGAGATCACCAGCAACATCGCATTGCGGAACACGTGACCGTACAGCACCCGGCGTTCGCTCAAACCCTTGGCGCGGGCGGTGACCACGTATTGGCGGGTAATTTCATTGAGGAACGAGTTCTTGGTCAGGATGGTCAAGGTGGCAAAGCCGCCGATCACCAGCGCCGTTACTGGCAGTACCAGGTGCCAAAAATAGTCGGCGATTTTGCCCACGGTGCTCAGTTCGGCGAAGTTTTCCGAGACCAGCCCGCGTACCGGGAACCAGTTCAGCGAGGTACCGCCGGCGAACACCACGATCAGGAACATCGCAAACAGGAATGCCGGCATCGCGTAACCGATGACGATGGCCGTGCTGCTCCACATATCAAAGCTGCTGCCATGGCGCACGGCCTTGCGTATGCCCAAGGGTATCGACACCAGGTAGGTGATCAGCGTGGCCCACAGGCCGAGGGAAATCGTGACGGGCATCTTTTCCAGGATCAGGTCAGTTACCGTTGCGCCTCTGAAGAAACTGTTGCCGAAGTCCAATTGGGCATAGTTCTTGAACATCAACCACAGGCGTTCCGGCGCGGATTTGTCGAAGCCGTATTGTTTTTCGATGTCCTTGATCAGCTTCGGGTCCAGGCCGCGACTGGCTCGCGAGCCGCTGATGCCTTCGCCGGATGCGCCGGCTACACCACCGCCACCAATGCCTTGCAGGTGAGCGATGGCTTGTTCCACCGGCCCGCCGGGCGCGGCCTGCACGATCACGAAGTTCACCAGCAGGATGATCACCAGCGTCGGGATGATCAGCAGCAGGCGCCGTACGATATAGGCAAACATCAGTGGGCCTCTCCGCGTTTTTTCAACTCAGCCTGCATTTGTTCGTTCGTCAGCGGGGTGGGGCTGACTTCCCACCAGGTTTCCAGGGCTTCGTCGTTCTTCGCCTCGATGGCCGGGCGCCCGAAACGGTTCCACCATGCGGCGGAGGTGCCCGGTGGGTAATAGTTGGGGATCCACAGGTAATTCCATTGCAGTACGCGGTCCAGGGCGTGGGCATAGGTGAGCATCTTGGCCTGGGTGTCAGCCTTGACCAGGCCATGGATCAGGGTATCGACGGCCGGGTCCTTGAGCACGATGTAGTTGTTGGCGCCCGAATCGAACGCGGCGGCAGAGCCGAAATAGTTGTACAGCTCCATGCCGGGCGAGGTGGTGACCGGGAAACCCGTGACGATCATGTCGTAGTCGCGGGCCATCAGTCGGTTGACGTACTGCGAGGAGTCGATGCGGCGAATATTCAGGGTGATGCCGATCTGCGCCAGGTTGCGTTTGTAGGGCAGCAACAGGCGTTCGAGGCCGTTCTGGACGTTGAGGAAGGTGAATTCCAGTGGCTCGCCCTGGGCATTGACGAGTTTGTCGCCCACAGGTTTCCAGCCGGCGTCTTCCAGCAGGGCCAAGGCTTGCAACTGTTTGTCGCGGATCATGCCACTGCCATCGGTGACCGGGGCCTTGAACACCTGGGTGAACACCTCGTCGGGAATCTGCCCGCGCAGGGGTTCGAGGATTGCCAGTTCTTCCGGGGTGGGCAACTGGCTGGCGGCCAGCGGGCTATTGGAAAAATAGCTCTGCTGGCGGATGTACAAGTTGCGCATCATCTGCCGGTTGGCCCATTCAAAATCCCACAGCATCGCCAGGGCCTGGCGCACGCGGCGATCCTTGAATATCGGTTTTTGCACGTTGAACACATAGCCCTGGGCCGGCTGCGGCATCTCCTTGGCCAGGTGCGCGCGCTGCAGGCGGCCATCGTCCAAGGCCGGGCCGTTGTAGCCGATGGAGTAACCGGTGGCGGAGAATTCACGGTTGAAATCATAGGCGCCGCCGCGTAGCACTTGGCGCGCTACTTCGGTGTCGCCGAAGTACTCCAGGCTCAGGTGATCGAAGTTGTACAGGCCGCGGCTGACCGGCAAGTCCTTGCCCCACCAGTCGGGGTCACGGGTGAAGGTGATGGTGCTGCCGGAGTCGATCTTGCTGACCTTGTAGGGGCCGCTGCCCAGTGGCGCTTCGTAGCCGCCGCCGTTGGCAAAGTCGCGGATCTTCCACCAGTGCTCGGGGAACACCGGCAAGGTGGCGATATCCAGGGGCAGGGTACGGTTTTCGTTGCTGGAAAAGTCAAAGCGCACCTGGCGCTCACCTTCGACCTCGACGTGCTTCACGTCGGCAAATAGCGTGCGAAAGCGCAAGCTGCCTTGGGTCATCAGCACGTCAAAGCTGTAGCGCACGTCTTGCGCGGTGATGGGCTTGCCATCGGCAAAGCGCGCCTTGGGGTTCAGGTAGAAGCGCAGTGACAGGCCATCGTCGGCGCGCTCCATCTTTTGCGCCACCAGGCCGTAGACGGTGTAAGGCTCATCCAGCGAGCGCAACGCCAAGGGCGCATACACCCAGCCGTCGACCTGGGATACGCCGATGCCTTTGTCGATATACGGCAGCACATGGTCAAACCGCCCCACCTCCAGCGCGGAACGCCGCAGGCTGCCGCCCTTGGGAGCGTTGGGGTTGGCATAGTCGAAATGGCTGAAACCTTCGGCGTATTTGGCGGGCTCGCCGTACACCGTCAGGTAGGTTTGCGGGGCTGCGATCACCGCAGTGCTGGCCATTAGCAAGGCCAGGGTGGAACAGAGCAGAGATGAAAAAGCCAATCGCATTATCAGCCTTGAGCGCCGGGTAAGAGTCATAAGGATTTGTACGCTAACGGCCTGGGCATCGCCAGTCATCAGATGCACAACGGCCCACCAAAGGGCGGGCCGTTGTTTATAGCATCAGCGCAGATTGAATCAATCCTGGCGGCTGGTGACTTCCAGCAGGTGGTAGCCGAACTGAGTCTTCACCGGGCCTTGCACGGTGTTGACCGGGGCACTGAATACCACGGTGTCGAATTCCTTGACCATCTGGCCTGGGCCGAACGAACCGAGGTCACCGCCCTGGCGGCTGGATGGGCAGCTGGAGTTGGCTTTAGCGATTTCTGCGAAATCAGCGCCGCCTTCGATTTGGGCCTTGAGTTCGTTGCACTTGTCTTCAGAGGCAACGAGGATGTGACGGGCGGTGGCTTTGGCCATGGTGAGTAACTCCTAGAGTAAAAAACGGTGAGCGTACCGGATTCAGGCGGTTATTTCTCGGCAAAGTTCCACTGGGTTTCAGCCGGCACTGTTTTCGCCGTGAGGATTCAAGGCAGCACAAGGTAGTCGTTGCGCTGCACGATCGGGCGGTGCGCCGCTTGCACCAGGTGGATATAGCGGCCGTCCACCAGGTCGATGGGCAGGCAGTCGTCGATATCCAGCACCGCGTCGGTGTGGGCCTGGGACCAGTGGCTGAGCATCTGCTGCTTGCCTTTGCCCATGGCCTCCTTTTTGTTACGGGCGATCACCAGCATGTAGTGATGGGACTCGCCAAAGCTATTGGCTTCGTAACCGCCCAGGTTGATGAAGTACAGGCGGAGTGCATCGCCGTGGGGCGCCAGGTGGCTCAGTTCAACCTTCCAGCCGTCGACGCCATCGACGGCCATCCATGAATCGATGTGTACGCCTTTGGGGCTGCCGAACCAGGCGTCGCGTAATTGCGGGTAGGTGGCTTGCAGGGTGTCCGCCACGGCGAACACCACATCGTGTACTTCGATCCTGGCCCGCGGGTGCTTGCCCCCGAGCATGACGACAAACAGCATTACCGATGATTCCTGGGGAGGGCGGCCTGACAGCCTATCTGATCACTCCCGGCAATCAAACTGTGGGAGATTCTATGGTTGAGGGGCAACCCTCAACCAACGTTACCGGGGAGCAGAGCAAGAGCTGCAGGCTTGTTTGCGCAATCAATGCATCTTGCTATGGTCCATCTTGCTGTGGTCCATGCCATCCAGCCCACGCGCCGTTGCCTTCACTTCGACGGCCTGCTTTTCACCCTTGGCATCTTCTACCGTAAGGGTCAGTGGTACCTGGTCGCCTTCCTTGATCTGGCCGGTCAGGCCCATCAACATGACGTGGTAGCCGTTGGGGTCGAGCTTGACGGCTTTGCCGGCAGGCAGGGCCACCGAGCCCACCGGGCCCATGCGCATGACATCGTCCTTCATGCTCATCTCATGAATCTGCACGTCCTTGGCCACTGGCGATGCCACGCTCAACAGTTTGCTGTCGCTGTCGGCGGTGAGGGTCATGAAGGCGCCACTGGACGGTTGGCCCACTACGGAGGCGCGTACCCAGGCGTCAGTGACTTGTACCTGGGCACTGGCGTGGGCAGCGAGGCCCAGCAGGGTTAGACCGAGGGTGAGACGCTTGAGGTGTTGAACGGCAGTCATTAGCAGACCTCCATGACGGTGAGCAGGTCT
This sequence comes from Hoplolaimus columbus, assembly GCA_016433075.1. Taxonomy (NCBI): domain Eukaryota; kingdom Metazoa; phylum Nematoda; class Chromadorea; order Rhabditida; family Hoplolaimidae; genus Hoplolaimus; species Hoplolaimus columbus. Next base: position 23,677 of record JAEHOM010000010.1, on the reverse strand, counting down.
TCTGCGCACTCTTGAGCGGTAAGGGATGCCTGCAAGCCAAGGCGCAGGTTGCCACGGGTGTCGAACACGAAACTGGTGGCGGTGTGGGAGAGGGTATAGGTGTCGCCGGCGGGGATCTTTTCATAAAAGATCCCGAACTCCTTGGCGGCCACGGCGATTTCTTCCGGGGTGCCGTAGAGCGCTTCGAAGCTTGGGTCGAAGGCCTTGACGTAGTTGTCGAGAATTTCGGGGGTGTCGCGCTCGGGGTCCAGGGTGATGAACACCACCTGCATGATCTTGCCATCGCGGCCCATCAGCTTCTTGGCCTGGGCGGCGCGGGCCAGGGCTGTCGGGCAGACGGCCGGGCACTGGGTGAAGCCGAAGAACACCACCGGCATCAGGCCGCGGTACGAGCTCAGGGTGACGGTTTCGCCGTCGGTGTTCTTGAGCTTGAAGGTGCGGCCCATGATCTTGTCACTGAGGTCCTTGCCGTACTTGAAGTTCAGCTTGGGGCTGTAGTCACAGCCGCCCAGCAGGCTGCCCAGGCCCAATAGGCCCATGCCGGTCAGCACTTTGCGGCGGGTGAATAACGTACTCATCAACTGTGCATCCTGTGAAACGCCTGTAGGGCCGTGGAGCTGCTCCGCCAGGCTTTGAAAAGGAGTAACGAGAAGGGTGCAGAGTCTAGCAACCCTGGCCGGCGCGCGTAATCTGCGACGTTCTGCCACAGGGGCGCGTCGCATTGCGTCCTTTTATGGCTTCGGTGGTAGAGTCGCCGCCATGAAATTGCGCCACTCTGACCGCTCACTGATCGCCTGGGCCCTGTACTTCTGCGTGCTGATGAACCTGTTCGCCTGCGGTTTGGGGCATGGCCAGATGATGGGGCAGCAGCTCAACGGCATCGGCGGGCTGTTCTGTTCGGTGGACGGCGGGCAGTCGCCAATTTCCGACAAAGGGTTGGCGAACCCGTCCTCCAGCAACATCTCGAACTACTTTGCCTGCCCGGTGTGCAACGCGGTTACCGTTGCCCTGGTGTTTCTGATCGGCCTGGCCTGGCTGCTCGGCCTCACCCAAGCCCCGCGTGTCGACCATGAGCGGCGCAATAAGGCGCCGCCGCGCTATTCCTGGCCCTCGGCCAACCCCCGCGCTTCTCCCGCATCCTGACGTGTGCCTTGGGCTTCCTGTAACCAGGAGGCATTCTCTCGTCACGATTGTGAGAACACTCTATGAACCCTCAATTGCCTGCCGGCGCCGGCCGCCTGGTCAGCAAGGCGTCGCGGCGCCTGCGTGCGCAACCGGCGCTGTCTGATTACCCGAGTAATTCGCGCTGCTTCGTGCACCTGGATGCACGCCTGTTGCCTCACTGGCATACCTTGTTCGACATCTGCCCGGCGTTGCTCAAGCTCGACCCACCGGAGGGCTTGAACCTGTTTCGCGCCTTCATGACCTGGGCCTATCGCAACCAGCCGCCGCTGGACTGGACGTACCATCTGAACGTATGCCGCTGGTTGCTGAGTTCGGCGTACTGCACACAGATCGATGAGGAACCGATCGAGGCCTTCATGGCCGCCGCTGCTGCGCGTTGGGTGCTGACGGATGACAGCCCGGCGGCAGGCATTGTCTTGAGCTGGCGCGATTGCACCCTGTTCGACTGGAAGGGCCACCCTTCGATAGCCGCGCCGCGACCGGCATTGCCGTCGCCCGCCTGGGATTTTGCCTGGTCCCCGTTGGGTGCCCAAGGTGCTTTCAGCGGTTGGCTGCCGGTGCCATGAAGCGCCGCGTCCGGTAAGCCTCACGACACCCTCGGAAGCGCCGCACACTGCGCAGCGTGCGGAGCCCGCAGGCTGGCACTGGCTTGATGACTAGGCTCTAGGCTTCTTTGGTTTCCAGGTCATCAGGTTATGTCTTCTTTGCATCACAACACGCCCACGCTGACGGTGGTCGACCCGCGAGGGTTGACCGTGCGCAGCGTGGCGTACCATCGCAATACCGCGCAGCAATCACCCAGCGCGCAGGTCACGCGGCAGGTGTTCGACGCTCGCGGCCTGTTGCAGCAACAGTGGGACCCCAGGCTGTTCGAGTTGCACGCTGCCGATCCCGACGTGCTGCCCAATCTGTCTCATCGTTATAGCTTGAGCGGGCAAGTGCTGAGCACCGACAGCGCGGATGCGGGCCGTCAGACGCGCTTGCTCGGCAGTGGCGGCCAGGTCGTGCAACAGTGGGACAGTCGAGGCACGCGCCAGCGGTTCGAATACGACCCGTTGCTGCGCCCCGTCGCGGTATTCGAGCGCGCGGAGGAGGCGGCGGCTGAACGCTGTGTCGAGCGCATGAGTTACGCGGGCATGACGTCCACGGAGGCGGCTCGCAATCGCTGTGGGCGCATGATTCGTCACGATGACCCGGCAGGCACGTTGCTCGTTGAGCGCTACGACGTGCAAGGCAACATCACCGAGCAAACCCGGCGCCTGTGCACGTCGCACACCGCGCCCGACTGGCCGCTGCCCGTGAGTGAGCGGGATGCACAGTTGCAAGCCCAGACCTTCACCACCACCTGGCAGCACGATGCGCTGGGGCAACGCCTGGAGCAGGTCGACGCGCGCGGCAATCGCCAGCAATCTCAATACGGTGTCGACGGCCAATTGACGAAAAGCGAGATCCTGTTCAAAAGCGGAGCGCGCAAGACCCTGGTGGATCAACGCAGCGTCAACGCCTCGGGCCAGGTGTTGAGCGAACGCTTGGGTAATGGCGTGCTCAGCGTTGCCGAGTATTCGGACACCGATGGACGTTTGACACGCTTGAGCGCCCACCTCAAGGATTCGGCAGGCAAGCGACTGCAAGACCTCTTCTACAGCTACGACCGGGTCGGCAATGTGTTGCGGATCCGCGATGCGGCGCAGCCGACCCGCTGGGCCAGCAACGTGCAGGTGGAGGCAGTAAGCACATTCGAATACGACAGCCTGTCGCGATTGATCAAGGCCACCGGTCGTGAAAACGCGCGCAATACTGGCGCATCCGCACTGCCGGGGCGAATCACGTTCGGCGCCACAGACGACAATCTCTGGGGCAACTACACCCGCCACTATGCCTACGACTCGGCCAGTAACCTGACGCAGATGCGCCATGTGCCCAGCACCGGCAGCGGTTATACCCAACGGATGCAGGTGGGCGAACACAGCAATCACAGCGTGATTGCCCGCGAGGGCGCAAAGGCGCCGGGCCTGGGCAACGGCTTCGACCAACGTGGCAATCTCCAGGCACTGGCGCCTGGTCAGGCGTTGACCTGGAATGGGCGCAACCAGTTGGTTCGCGTTGCGCAGGTGCTGCGTGACAATGGCGAACATGACGATGAGGTGTATCTGTACGACGGCGCCGGCCAGCGAGTCATCAAGCGTCGCGTGGCACATGGCAAGACGCAGACTCACACCCATGAAGTGCTTTATCTGCCAGGGCTGGAGCTGCATCGCCACGGGCCGGATGGCGAGTGGTTGAACGTGGTGCTTGCTCCGGGCGGGCGCCATTCGGTCAGAGGGCTGCAGTGGGAGCAGCAGCGCCCCGACGAGATGCAGGACGAGCAACTGCGGTTCAGCCTCGACGATCATTTGGGCAGCGGCACTCTGGAGCTGGACGAGGCAGCCGGCCTGTTGAGCCAGGAAAGTTATTACCCCTTCGGCGCAACTGCCTGGTGGGCGGCAAAAAATGCCTTGGAGGCGAACTATAAAACCCGACGTTATTCGGGCAAGGAGCGCGACGCCAGCGGGCTGTATTACTACGGCTTCAGGTACTACGCGCCGTGGTTGTTGCGGTGGATCAGCGCTGACCCGGCGGGGGATGTGGATGGGTTGAACCTGTATGCGATGGTGGGGAACAACCCCATGGGTTATGTAGACGAAGACGGTTTGCAGCGCCGCTCGATGCTGGAGGTGGTGACGGTTCTGCTCCTGGTGTTGTTGATCGGGCACGGAGTAGGGGTAGAGATAGGCTATAGGGCTGAACTGGCTTATTTCGGGCTGATTTCAGGTGTGGTGGGCGTGGCGCTTTACGCGCTTCAGCGATTAGGCACCACTGACGTTCAGCGCAGAGCGTTCTATGAGCAGTCCGTAACGGTCGGTGCGCAAGAGCTGGGCCGCAGACAGGGCGCTACCGAACATGAAGTCAGCGAGTTGGCGGAATTTTTCCTGGAACACCGTCTGGCTACCGCTGACACTAAGAGTCTGTCCTACGGGCTGACCCCGGCAGCGCGGGGCGGTCTTTATGGGTACGTTGGGCCCACCGAGCATCGGGACCGGGCTGAAACAGCCTCACGAACGGAGCGTAACCCTAGCTTTACGCTTGCCAGGTTGGGGTTTGTAGGCATAGAACTGCGCGCCCCGGCACGCAAAGTGGGCGCCAGCCCGCTGCCAGCGGCTGGGCTGACCCACACCGAAGTACAACCGCAAACCAGGGTCACGAGCGTGGGCCGCAGAGGCTCCGCTTCTGAGGTGCCCGCCGCGCAGCCGGTAAGCCCGGGACCTTCCTCCGGGCTGGTGCCTGAGCCCCTCCAGATTGACGTCACACCTATTCAGAATGAATTACATGGCCCCGGAGGTGAAATTCTCAGAAGGGTGATTGATCGGCTGGAAGACCGCACACTGGATTTTCATACCGGCCATGCCATGGCGGGTGGGCAGAATGTCCGCAGTTTTGACTTGCCGCGTTATCGCGGGCAGCGCGGTCGTGGCGCCTATCGGGTGATGATCCAGCACATCAGTGGGCTTAACTATCGGGCGGTCAGGGTGATGGACCCTCACCGCCGTTAATACGCGCAACGTCAGGCCAAGGAGCGCGGGCCTTGTAACGGCCCGGCTCTGTTGTCAGGCCGGCGCGTGCGTGTCGTTTTCGTCTTCAGCGATGCTGTACCAGGCGTGGTAGGTCTGGCGCCGCGTGTCGCCATTGGCATTGAGCACGCGTACCGGGCGCCCCAACGCGTCATGAAAGTGCTGCTCGCTGGGACGCAAGGTGTTGAAGGCCGCATCGTCGATATAGCCGGCACGGTCGGCAAAATAAGGTCGCCAGGTGCGCGCCAGGCAACCCTGATTGTCATACTCCACACGGCCGCTGATCCGCCAACGGCGAGTGGCATCGGTTGGCTCGGCACCCGCGCTCAACATACCGGCGTCATCGACTGCAAAGGCCGGGCCCGGTTGCGCCTTTTCCTGGGTTTGCCGCACGCGGCCAAAGCCGTCGCTGAAGGCGAGGGCTACCTGGATCTGCGCCGTTTGCGACGTGCCTTGCCAACGGTCGGCGTGCAGTACCACGACGTGCACCGGCACTTGCCTGGCCGCCTGAATCATGCGCTTGAGGGTTTGATGATGGGGGAGCGCAGCGCTCAGGCTGTTCAGGCGTGCCAACGCCGAGGCACGAATATGCCCGCTGGGCAGCAGGTAACCGTTGCTTACCCATTGCGCCTGGATGCTGGCGGGTGGAATGCGCCCCATCCAACTGAACACGTCGTAGAAGCACGCGCTTTGAGCGTTGAGCAACGCCGCCTTCGGATCAGCCAGGGCCTGCGCCGGGCCCGTATCGGGCGTGCGGATGAAGGGCGTAGGGGCGTCATGGCCCACGGGCTTTCCTTGCTCCTCACCCTTGAGGCCGGTCGCCAGCAGCTGCCCGTGGGCGTCGTAGTGCGCGTAGCGTTGTGTACGCTGTGCGTCAGTCACCGTCACCGGCAGGCCAAGGCGGTAGTCGTACTGCGCCTGGGTCGTGCAGCCGTCCGCCAATTGCACTTTGATGATGTACAGCCCATAGCGGTCGTACTCGGACTGCGTGAACCCATGGCTCAGGCTCGCCTGATGCCGACGAGGCCGATAGAACATTTCGGCCTGGCCGTAGCGGGTGTAACCCTGGCCGAGGGACCACAGGGTGATGGCCTCGTCCTGCCCGGGGTCCGGTGACAGGAACGCGGCCATGGCCCGATAGTGCTGTGCACTGAGCGTAGCAGTGACAGTGCGGCCCTCATATACCTCCAGCGCTTGCTGATCGAGTTCGGCCGTCTCGATATAGGCAGGCAGCGCCTGAAAACTCGCGGTGCCGGCCGGCAAGGGTTCGGTGTGCTCCGCCACGCAGTAGTGCTGCACCGACAGCCCCCCCAGCCTGCGTTCGGCCGCTGTTCCCAATGGATCGGACGGGCCCTGCGCGATGAAGTGTTCATAGCTTATTTTTTCAATCGCTAACGCCTCTTTGCTCAGCACCAGCACGTTGCTTCGTTGCTGGTAGGGCAAGTGCAAGCGCCAGCGCTGCGCGGCGTCCAGGTGAATGAAGCGGGCGCGGGTTTCGTTGAGGTAATACGTCTGCTGCGCTGAGTCGTGTGCGTCACGCCACCACTGCTGCTGGTGGGCTGGCCCGGGCGGTGGGGAGTCGCTGGCTGTCCTGCGACGGGCATAGTCGACCACCACGCTGTGCAGATTGCCGGCGTAGCGGTCCCAGCGCAGATTGAGGATGTGCCGGCAGCACGGGTCGTCCGGTTGGCGCTCGTAGCGACAGGTCAGCGACTCCAGCAACAGTGGCAGCAGCACCGCCGGTTCGCCGGCCTTGGCCGACGGGCTTAATTGCCGTATGAGATAGCGCTGTTGCTGCACCGAATACGGCACTGCCTGTGGTGGCGAATCGGCGGCGGCATAAACCTCTTCCCGCAGCAGGCTCCCCGCCAATGCACGCTGCATCGCGCGGCGGGTGGTTGCGACGGGCGTGGCGATCAGCGTGTCTCCTGTGCGCCCGGCCTCCAACTGGCCCAGCAGGGTTGGCCCCAGCGCGGGCGCCTGTGGGTCGCCCGGGTAAAAAGCCTCCTGCGAGGGCTCAAAGGTGTGGAACCAGCGTTTTGTCAACACCCCAGGCTGCGCATCGGCCGTAGGGGGTTGCTCGGTGTGCAACACCAGGCCAAAGCCGAGGAACTGGCGCTCCTCACGGTCATAGCAGGCTTGCCGGTAACGAAAATACTGGGTGGAGCGGTTGCCGCTGACCAGGTCCTTTTGCTGTTGCCGCTTGACCACCTGCACTGGGAACGCAAGGCTACTGCCTTGGGGCACTCCCAGGGTTTGCCAGTGCTGTTTTTCGTCGAGCCATTCCTGGGCGCTGCTGCGGTAGCTCAGCTGGGTGGTGGCCCCCCGGTTGTTGAGCGTGGCGGTTAACAAATACGGTTTGAGACTGACGAAGTCATACCGCCAGTGCTGGGGGGTCATGTGCGGCACGCTCAGGATCAGGCTGGAACAGCCCAGGCCTTGAAGGTCGGCAAAGCTGACCTGGCACGTCGCGTCATGGCGCACGCCCTCGGGCCAAGGCAATGTCAGTGGCTCCGATGCCAGCCCGCTGCCGGCGCGGTTCATATAGATCTGTGCGTGTTCAGGCGCCAGGTAAATCAGGTCCACCGCGCCTGAACCATCCAGGTCGGCGAGGCGAATATGGGCGGCATCGAAGCTGGCGTGGTCGAACGCCAGTGTGGCGAAGACAAACCCTTTGCCGAAGCGTCCACGGCCGAGGTTGGGCCAGCATTTGATTTCGTTATGGCGGATACGCACCAGGTGTTGTTGGCCGCTGCCCAGGGGGTCGCAAAAGGCGATCAATTCAGCCGGAGAATGGCTGAGGGTGGGTAGCCCCTCATCGTCGGGCGCATGGCGCACCTCCTGGCCAGGATCAAACCCGCCGTCCTGGCGCTGAGCATACAGGCGCACGCTACGGCTGCCGATCAAGGCCAGGTCCAGCCTCCCACTGCCCATCAGGTCGGCCAGTTGCCCGTGGGGATGGAAAAACTCCTGGGGCATCGCCGCAAAAGGCACGAAACCCGACCATTGCCGCTGCGAGTCGAGGCTGAAAAAACCACTCAGCCCCGGTTGCGCCACCACCCATTCCAGATGCCCATCGCCGTCAAGATCCGCCAGTGCCTGGCGCGTGGCTTGGACGGTATCGGCGAGGGGGATGCGTGGCAGGGCCTGCCATGGGCCATAGATCAGCGCATTGCTGCTGGCCGGGCCGGGGGCCCTGAGCGGCTCGCGGTAATACCAGCTTTTATCGGTGCGGTGCAGGATGCCCGGCAAACCGTCGCGGTACAGGTCCACCAGTTGATAATGCTGCCCGTCGTTGATGCCCGCCATGGCGTCGAACGCTTGGTAGCGCGCGGCGTCCAGCGTCGGCACGAAGGCGCTGTAGGCCAGTTCCAGAGGCGGCCAGGCACTGGCGTTCCCCTGGGCGTCAAAGGCCTGGTTGTGCACGGCGTTCAGGCAACTGCCGATGGCGTGGCGATGGGTGTACTCCAGCAACAGACGCCGCGTCAGCACCGGCTCGGCGCCCAGGCTCGGCTCGTCGGGGAAGTAATGAAACATCAGCACTTGCTGGCACCGCCGCAGGGTGCCGAGTTCAAAGCCATAGGCATAACTGCTGATCGGGTCGTTGCGGACCGGCCAGGCGTGTTGTTCGGCATAGGTCGGCACTTGGCTCAGGCCGGTGTGGCGTTCACCATAATCCAGCAGCAGTTCGAAGTGCCATTGCTTGTCAGCGAGGGCGTCCGCGCGCCACAGCGCCAGGTGCTCAAGGGGCTTGAGGTTGCCGTAGCACACCCGCGCCAGATAACGCTGGGCGCGATAGTCCCTGGCGGCGCTTGGCGGCTGGTTGTCGTGTTTGTAGTGGTAATAGATCTGCTCACCCAGGGGGTTGAGGCTTTCCTGCAACAGCCATTGGGCAACACGTAGATCGTCGTTCGGGTCTGCACAGCGCGCGATCAGAGTCTTGCCGAACAGGTGCACGCAGCCGTCGGCCCCCTGAACCAACCAGAACCCGGCCTTGTCGCTGTCGCAAGACCAATGCTCGATACGGTCGAAGCGCGCTTCTATCACCGGAAAATAGCGCACCACTCGGTGGGGTTCGTCCAGGACCAGGCCGTTATAGTGGTCCCAGGTCGTGGCCTGAATTTCGCCGTCGGCATCACGCTCAGGGATCATGTCGATGCCTTGGGGGCTGATGAAACGGTCGTCATCACCGTAGGCCGGTACGCCTTTGCGGGTATCACGACTGATGGCGCCTGCCGACATCGCCCAGCCGAGGCCGAAGGGCCCGTTGCCTAGGGCGCTGCGATAACCCAGGCTCAGGGCCGGCGTGAAGCCACGGCCCGGCGAAATGGGCAAGGGCACCTCCAGGCACGCCTCACCCCGTGTGCCCACGGCGCCCCATTGCGCGCCGGGGCCCTGGATGGCGCCACCGCCCTTGGGCAGCGCCGGAATCTTCGGTTCCAAGAGTTCGGGCGGCTGCACGCTCATCGTTGACCTCCGGTGTTTTTAGCGGTGTAGCGCAGGTGCACGATGATATCGGTGAGGGATTCGAGCAGAGCGTTTTGCCGGGCATGGTTGGGAAAGGTCAGTTGCCAGGTGGAGATCGCTCCTGTGTATTCGAACGGCAGGTAACGCTCGTCGCTGTCGAAGTTCAAGGTGAACAATCCGCTGTCGTTGAGCCCGCTGGACAGGGCGATTTGCTGTTTGGCGCGCAGGTCTTTTTTTACCGCGGCTTCGGTGTGTCTGGTCGCTGGGGTGACGTGCGTGGTATTGGCGGTTTGGGTCAGGATGGCCTTGATGTCTTCATAGGGGCCCAGCGTGGCGGGCAGGGACACACTGACGTGCTTGATACGCCGCAGGTAATGGCCTGGGTAGTCGTCGTCAAACAGCTTGAGGGTCAGTTCAAAGGTCAAGGTGCCGGTTTTTACCAGGTCGGCTTTAAGCGCGGCCCAGGGCATGTCGCGCGTGGCCATCGGGTCTTGGCTGTGCAGATGGCGCAGCGACACGGTTTTAGTGATCTCCAGCAAACGTTCGTTGTGGGTGACGTAGGCGTTACTCATGCTCAGTAGATTTTGCTTGAGCGCTTCGCCGGCGCTGAAGCCGCGATATTGATGGGTCCAATGCTGGGTTTGAATGAAGTGCTTGTCCCACTGAGCCCGTTCTTCCTGCCAGCAGGCCTCGGCCGCCAGGCACAGCGACAGGGTCGAGTCATAGGCTTGGTAGTAGAAAGTGGAAAGTTGGCCATTGAGCCATTGATACAGTTGGGCGTTGGTAAAGCGTTTGCCGAGCTGGTCGTACAGGCTTCGTGCCTGGGTCAGGCTGGTCTGGGCCAGGCCCAGTTGCAAGCGGGTATGGGCTTGCTGTTCGGTATAAGCCTGCAGTTGCGCGTCGACCTGGGCCAGCTCAAGGCGTGCCTGTTCAAGCGAATGGGCCCACTCGGCGGCGCGTCGGGCAAACAGGTCGGTGCGGTCCAGGTGGGCAGCGTTGGCGCGCTTTTCATTGGCAATGCCTTGGGACGCCGCGTGCAGGGCGTGAAAAGCGCCCTCGTAGCGCACGCCGCCGTTGGAGGTGCCAAAAATATTCGGTATCAGCATCGCCAGCCCCGCGCCGGCTTGTGCCACGGCGGCGGCGGTGTCCCAGCGCGCACTGTCCTGGTACTCCTGGGTGGCCTGGGCCTCGGCCGGGCTGATGCCTCGCTTGAGCTGCTGTTCGAAGAACGCCACCCGCGCTTCGACCATGCGGCGTCCTGCCAACAGCGCCTCCTGGTTCCTCGCATCGAACTGTACGGCCTGGGCCTGTTGCTCGACGGCCAGCCTCGCCAAGTCCCAGGCTTGCTGCTGCTGGGTTTCCAGGTACTGGGCCTGCTCTTTGCGTTCGAACAACGACAATAAGGTCGTCCCCAACTGGATCAGGTTGTCGACCGCTTGCAAGGCGTGTCCCAGCAGCACCTGGAAGCGATAGTGCGCGGCCTGGGCGGTGCGTAGGGACGGGCGCAGGCTGGCGCCGACCGCCCCTTGCTGGTACGCGGCAAGCAGCGTTTGAGGCGTCAGGGTCGCGGCGTACAGCGGCAGACTCAAGGGTTTGCCGGTCAGATCCAGGTGATGGCGCAGGTTGTGCAGGCGAGATTCGATCTTGTCCCAGCGCAGCAGCAAATCAGGGCTCAGGGACCGACACAGCCGCGAGGTGCCCGCAGGTACTGTCGTGCTGTCGAGCGTGGAAGGGTTTTGCAGTTTGTCCAGGGTCGTGGCTGCCCAGGGATCGACCGGGTTGAGCGGCGGCCTTGGCCCGAGCAAGCCCTTGACGCGGATGTACCACAACTTGGCGTCGGCCAGGCCGTCACGGGTCATTTGCCGGTAGGCCGCATCCCCGCGATTGAGCAGGATGTCGACGTACAGCAGGTACAGCGCCTGACGAAAATGTACCGCGCTGCTTGTCGCCAATGGGTGGGACACGGACGAGACGTCGTGGCGTTGTGGCGCACTGGTAAGCAGCGCAGGCAGGCGCCAGAACCCGGATGGGTGTACGGGATCGAACACGTAGCGTATCCACGTTTCGGCCTCGGCGTATTGTTGCTCCTGGTTCAGGCGTTGTGCCAACAGCCAGGGCAGGTAAAGAAACAACTCCCAGTAATAGGTGCCATGGGGGCCGTGAAAGTCCAGTGGACTGGGCTTTTTCTCGCCTAGCAAGGGCGGCTCGCGCCAGGCATCCGGCGCCAACGCAAACAGCTCATGCAAACCTGCGCCCGCGGTTTTTGCCAGCAGCCCGGCCACGCAGGTGTTGGTGCGTATGGGCGCTCGTTTGTTTTCAGGCTTATCGAGAGACTCGATAGTGGACCCGCTGAAGTCGATGAACTCTGCCGTGCCATAGGGCGGGGTAGCGAGTCGCCGGATAAACGGAGCCAGTGGAATGATGGGGGTGCTGTTATCGGGCGGCAGGGTGAAAGTCGCGGTTTTCAGCGCGTAGCCCAGGATGATGGGGTCGGGGTAATGCACATCGCTTTCCAGTAGCAACACGCCGTGAATCAGCGTCAATGTGGAAGCCGTCGTGTCAGTGGAGTCCTCGTCGTAGGGGTGCAAGGTCGAGGGGGAGAGTTCGATCTGCGCCTCAAGCGTGTGCGTTTCGGAGAGTTCAGTGAACGTGTCGCGCAGGGTGCGCCGAGAGGCGTCTGCCAGGCCGACGAGTACCGTGTTATTGCGATGAGGGCTTTCCGGTAAAGCGCTGTCTCCCTGTCTGGGATACATCAACACGGGTTTGTACAGGCGTTGTTTCTGCTGGACCTGGACCTTGTCCAGTACCAAGTCGTAGGCATGGCTGCTGGACTCCGCTTGATTGTTGTAGAACGAGAGAATGACGGTATAGGTGGCGTCCGGCGTATTGAAAAAATAATCGAAGGCTTCTTGGCTAATGCGTTGGTCGCGCAGATTGAATGTCGCGCTTTTCGGGGTTTCTTGATCTTTTTCAATCTGCGGCAGGGTAAAGGTCGTCGGCTGATTCGCTGCATTTTTTATGAATTGGGCATAGCTGACGCCGGTCTCGTTGCACTTGAGGGTCAAGTCGATGCGCACGTTGGAGAAGGTTGCCAGCCTGGCGCTCTCCAGGAAAATCTCGGCGGTGGGGCCTAACGCCAGCATCTCGTTCTGGGCAGGACCGCTGCTGCTGAGGGTGATGGTCAAATTGGCCATTGCGTCTGCCTTGCTGAACCTGACAGTGCGGTGCGGTTCGAAGCGTTTCGCCAGGCGGGTGGTGACCTCCAGTACTGACGTCGTTCGGTTGAACCGGATATCGCTCTCAGCCGAAAGACTGCGGATATGCTGTTGATTGTCTTCGTAATTCCAGCCATGGGTGGTGCCATGGGGCGCGTCGTTGGTCAGGGAGTGAACTTTGACCTGGACCGTTTCGGGCGCCCTGAATTGAAATCTCGACCTGTTGTGGTGCCCGAACAGGGCCTGGTACCGCCCGGCCAGTTCAGACTCTTTATGCCAGGAGAACATCCGCCGGGTGCTGCCCAGGGTTTCCAGCCAATGGACGTTGAAATGTTGATCCAGCCGTACCGCTTGAAAGAAATGCCGATGCACGCCGTTGTGCGAGGAAGCCGTTTGATGGTTCGGCTGTGCGCTCAGGCCCAGGAACAGCGACGGCGGTTGGCTTTTTGAATCGAGTACGGCGATGGACGCAGTGGCACTCATCAGGTCTTCCGAGCTCAAGTCGTCAAGGCCCCGTGCCAGGCTGTATTCCTGGATGCAGGCCTGCGGTACGCTCCAACTGTCATCCAGTTTTTTATAGGAAAAGTACAAGCGCAACTGTAGATAGGTGGTCTTTATCCGGGTTTCCAGCCGTTGTTGGTATTCCCTCTCCGATTCGACATCACCGCGCCCGATCGGGGTGATGTCCCTCGACGACGATGTCGGGTTGATGCATTGGGCCCACACCACGAAGAGGCGCCCGTTGAACACCACCGGGCGAATCGTCTGTTCGGGGACGTTATCGTCAATCGACAGCGGGATCTTTTGCCAGGAGGACCAGGCTGGCGGAGTGGCCGCGTTGCCCGAGGCCATTTTCAGCGTGCGCCAGTAATAGGTGTTTTCCGGACTGGACTTGCCGGTGAAGTAATAAGTGCTGCTGGCAAAGCTGTCTTTATCACCGTCGATATAACCATTGAGGGTCTTGATGTTGGCAAGTGCTTCGAAGCGGCTGAGGTAACTGTGGACGGCTGTCTGCAGCGGCGCAGGCTCGATGCGAAATTGGTTGAGCTGGTTCTCCAGTTGCCTGAAGTTGTCGCTTTTGTCATGGCGCAATGCAGGGCTCAGGTAGGTGGCCGGGTAGTGCTGGAGTTGCTGGTGGGCACGCCACAGTGAATAGGACAGCAACTGGTCTCGCCACTCGCTCTGCTCGTCAGCGCTCATGCCCTGTTCGTCGTAGCCGGGCTCCAGGCCCAGGTAAATGCCTGTGATGTACTGCTGCAGGCTGGCAATGGCGCTGGCGACACGGGTGGTAGGCACCGTATGGCTGACCTGGGGGTCGAGCAGCCAATAGGTATAGACATCGTCTACGGTCTTGACGGTATCGGCCACTGCCGTGTCTTCAGGCAGCACGCTGTTGAGGTAGAACCCCAGCATCGCGTCGCGCAGGTGTTCGTTGAGGTGTTGGGTGAGGGTGTCAGACATGGTCATTCCTTGAGCCAGGCGAAATACAACGGGGTTAGGGGGTTGTGGCGATCAATGCCGAGCCAACGTGTTGCCAGTCTTCATTCATCAAGGTGGCATGCAGGTCGGCAGCCTTGAGCAAGGCGCTGGCGGAAAGGCCGGTGAGCCTGACGGCTTCATGGCAACGCAGGAGCCAGTCCAGGTCGGCCAGGGTCTTCACCTGTTTGGCAGGCAGGTATTCAACGAGCAGGTTGATTTCATCGACATCCCACTTGAGCAATGCGGCCAGTTGCGAGGTGCAAGCCCCATCGTCAGTTACGGCGGAGCCTTCGACGGAGGATGAATTGGCGCACTGCAAATAGGCGAGCACGCTGTCCTGGGCCAGCCCGTAGGTGCTCAGGCAATGGGCAAAGCGTTGCAGCAGGTACAGCGTGCTCAGCGTCAGCTTGAGCAGCGAGGCCGCGGTGTGGTCCGGGCTCAGCCAGTGCGGATGGAGCACGAAGGTCTGCAAGGCCTCACGACTCACTGCCAGCCCCAAGGACACTTCGGCATCCGGCAGGCTCAGCAATACATTTTTGTGCAGCTCCGTGGTGGATTCGGCAGTGGCGGTTCGGGCAATTTGTCGAACCACGAGTTTGCGCCATTGCAGGTACGCGGCGGGGTCACCGGCAAGGTGTGAGGGAGCGTTGAGCAGCGTGTCGATTTTTGCTTTCAGCGGCTGCATTTGTTGGTAGAACGCGCCCAGCTTCTTGGTCACTGCCTGTTTGGCATCGCTGTGCAGAGCCGTGTTGCCTTCTGGGTCGAGGCTCAGGGTCTGGGCTTCGATAAGCTGCACCAGCCCATTGGGCAGTTCTTTGGGCGGCGCGGGCTTGAGCAGCGGTTGGCTGTGCAGCAGCCCTTGTACGATGAGGGCATGCCAGGCAATGGGCGCCGCTTTGGTGTCAGGCTCGGGCTGGGGCAATGACAGGTCAGCGAGGTCTTCTTGCGCCAACAGGCCATGCCGGGTCAGTTCGACCACCTCATCGAGTTGGGTGATGTACGTCTGCACGTGGGGCGGTGGAGATTGGGCATCCAATAGCAATTGGCGGCGAAGCTGATCAACCGTTTGACCCGTGTCGTTGAGCCAGCGGACCAGCCAGTCCATTTGCATCAGCACATCGAGCAGGTCGGCAGGGGCATTGACGCCGGAGCGACGCAGGCTCGGGTTGACCAGTTGTGCGGTGTAATCCTTACCGCCCAGCAGCGCCGCCACATGGTAGCTGTCGAGCACTGACAGCCCGAACAACCGCGCGATCCGGGTTTGGCGATACAGCGCGCTATAAAACGTAAGCGTCGGGCAAGAAGCGGGTAGATGCAGGCGGGCCTGCTTGATCAGCCAGTGCAACGAGGCCGGGGTGTCGCTCAGGTGCAGGCCGGTGCAGAGCTGGTGGCGCAGGGTTGTCGGGATTTCCTCCCTCAAGGCCAGGGTCGGCCTGTCCAGCGTCAATGCCTGGCCTGGCAACGGGCCGGGATTGAACAGCTGGTCGTACAGCGACAGACGAGTGCCGGGTGCCCACACCGGTATCTCATCCAGCACGGCGGCAAAGGCTTGCAATGACAGGCTGTAGCGGCGCTCCAGATAGCGATAGACGCCCAGTGCGCGCAGGGTATTGTCGTTGGCGGGCTGCGCCGGGTCGCCCTCGTGTTCACGCCGCACCACGCTCGTCGACAGGGCGTCGAGTGCGTCGAAGGGCAATTGCGTCCAGCGTTGCAGGCGGATCATTCGGTGCAGGCGCTGGTAACGTTCCCATGAGGTATTGAGCAGGCGCGCACCATCCTTGTCCTGCGCATTGATCGACAGGGGCGACTGGGTCGCGCCGGCCTCGGTGATCGGCCCGTTCACGTACGCGGCACCGTTGTGCAGGCGCAGCTTGGCCGGCGGCGTTGGCAGGGCGCTTGCCAGAACATTGCTCGACAGCATCGGCACATACTTGCCGCAGGCCAGTAGCGCTTCGGTCTGATCGGCGGTGAGTCCGGTTTTCTGCAACCAGTGGGACAACTCCTCAAGGGGCTGCTCCTGGGTACCATAGTGCTGGGTAAAAAAATCTTCTGCCTGTACGTCTCCCGTTCTTATTAACAAAGGCTCGGTCAATAACACCTGCTGGGCAGGGCTCAGCCCGGACAGCAAACGTTGCGCTTCATAGGCCTCGTGCCGGACCACGCCGTAAGTGTTTTGCGCGCGCTGGCTGGTGGGCAGCTTGAGGCTGATGCGGTAACTGAGTTCGCCCAATTGTGGCTTGCCGCCGGACAAACCGAGCCAGCACTGGCGATGCGCGCGTTCGAACGGCAGCACGAAGGGGAAGCGTTGCCTGCCGAGCACCTCATCAAGGGAGCGGCCGCGGTATTCACGGCGGGTTTGTTTGAGATGAGCGTCGATCTGGCGGGACAGGGTTTCGTTGATCATCGAAAGTTGAGGAATCACAGCGCTGAGGCCGCGTTCGTCCAGGGGCAGTGTCTTGAGTTCGGGGCGTCGCCGGTCGAGGGTGATCTTGGGCTGTTTGCCTTTACCGCTTTTTTCCAGCGCTTGGGCAAACAGGTATAACGCCTTCAGGTAGGCGATCGGGGAGTCGATTGCCGCCATGGAAGAGGCCGAACACAGCAGGGGCCAGTCCTCTTTGAACAGGTGGGTATAGGTGGGGGAGTGCGTGTCCATTGTGATGAATCTCCTGAAAGCCCCCGGCCACTGCCAAGGGCAATGGCACGCTAGCATGGGGCGCCAGGCCGGCTCGGTCGGCCGGATCGCTGAGTGAGCGAGGAGAAATCATCGGTGCAAATCGATAGCGCGACAGGGCCTGTGGGTCACTGTCGCGCGAACCTTGCTGCGAGGAGGTAGCCGTTACGCCGCCAGCGGTTTTTTCGCCATGGCTTTTTTGTGCGCGGCCTTCATCGCTTCCATCTCGGCTCCCAGCTCTTCGAGCAGCGCTTTACCCAGCAGTTTCTTGGCCTGAGGGAACATCTCGGTTTCTTCTTCTTCGATATGGTGCTCAAGCAACTCCTTGACCACTTTGACGCGACCGGAAAACTCGGTGGACGAGGGGTCGGTTTTCTTCAAGTCCGGCAGTACCAGCGAGTCGACGGTACGGTGCTCTTCCTTGGCTTCGTGGTACATGATGTCCTGTTCCTTGCCACCAGCTTTCCTGAACGCGGGGTAGAGGATCTCTTCTTCGAGTTGGGTATGCAGGGTGATCTCCATTTCGAGTTTGGCCAACAACTCGGTACGCTTTTTTACCCCGCGTTCAGTGGATTCGCTTAACTGGGTCAGCAGGGTCTTGACGCGTTCATGGTCGGCTTTTAGCAGGTCGATGGCATTCATAGGTAACCTCACGGGGGGGTATGCGGGCGTGTCGAAGTGCACGCCTCGTGGTGAGGAAGGTTGCATCAGGCGTACCAACTTTTATGGTTAAAAATTATCTTATAAATCAGTTGGTTGTATTTTTTTGTATGCTTGGAGGTCGTGCAGCTTGCATGGTCGGGCCGCGTTGAGATTGCACAACGCACAACCGGTTGCTGACGCTCCAGCGCAACGGGCGGCCAGAAAGTGTGGCCAGGAAAATTCTAATGGAACCCTTGGGGCATCTGCTTGACCTAACGCTTAGACTTCAGGAGGTGAATCATGCAAATTGAATATATCTGGATCGTATTGGCGGTGGTTCTGCTGCTCTTGGAACTCTGGGCGATCAATATCGTTTTGCGCAGCACTGGCGGATGGGAGACCAAGGGGTTGTGGGTCGTGGTGCTGGTGTTCGTGCCGTTGCTGGGGTTGATTGCGTGGGCGATGTTCGGACCCAAGCGTGAAATGGCGCAGCAGCGTAAAAGCTGAAACGGTAAGTGATAAAAAACAGGCCCCCATGGGGCTAATGCCAGTCAGTTAAGACAGAATCGGTAACTGTGGCGAGGGAGCTTGCTCCCGCTGGGGCGCGAAGCGGCCCCAAAAATGGGACTGCTACGCGTCCAGCGGGAGCAAGCTCCCTCGCCACAAGTCACTGGTTGTCTGCTCGAGCTCTTAACTGACTGGCATTAGCCCATGGGGCGCCTGTTTTCATTGCGGTCAACCGATCAGCCGCCGACGGCCTTGGCAATCGCCTCATTGAACGCCGGTAGATCGTCCGGCGTGCGCGAGGTGATCAAGGTCCAGCCATTGGCCTGGCACTCTTTAACCTCGGCATCCACCACGCCGGCAGCGCCGGCGTTTTCAAGGTCGATGCGCACGCTTTTATAGGCGGTCAGGGTTTTGCCCTTGACCACGCCAGCGTCGATCAGGGTCCATGGCCCGTGGCAGATCGCCGCGATGGTCTTGCCGGCCTGCACGAACTCATTGATCAAGCGCAGCGCGGCGGCATCCTGGCGCAGTGTATCGGCATTCACTGTACCGCCCGGGATGACCAGCGCATCGAAGTCGGCGCTGACAACATCCGACAGTTGCACGTCGGATTCCACGGTCTGGTCTTTTTCCGTGTCGCCGACAAATGTCTGGGTTGTGCCCCCTTTGCTGGAGGCGTGCGTTACGGTCGCGCCGTAGCCACGCAGCGTCTCCAGAGGCTTGAGCAACTCGTCGCGCTCGATGCCGGTGTTGGAGGTGATGACGAGGATGTGCTTGCCGTTGAGTTGCGAGCTCATGGTCGAGTGTCTCCTTGGGTCATGGATGGATTAATGGGCGTATTTGGTTTGCAGTTCCTTGGCCATTTTCAGGTGGGCTTCAAGGGTGGGCAGGGTCTTGGTGGCGAAGGCTTTCAGCTCGGGATTGTCCGAGGAGGCCGCTTCTTTCTTGAACAGTTCGACGGTTTTTTCATGGGCCGCTACCTGGTTGTTGGCATAGGCCTTGTCGAAGGATTCATCGCGCATTTCCAGGATGGCTTTCTTCGCCTGGTCGGTGAGCGCGGCATCATCGGGTACTTCGATATCGAGTTTTTTCGCCAGGGCCATCAGTTCCTGATTGGCCTTGGTGTGGTCTGTGACCATATGCTGGGCGAAGGTCTTTACGTCCGCCGAGCTGCTTTTTTCCAGGGCCAGTTTGCCCGCTTCCACCTCGGTGATACCGCCCTCGGCGGCGTTGTCGACAAAGTCGTTGGAGGTCGCCGCCATCGCGGTGGAAATCGAGCCTGCAATCAGCATGAAGGTAAGGCCCATCGGTTTCATCAGTCGAGTTTTCATGGTGTCTCTCCTTGGAAATGGCGGGATGCCGTTACCTGACTGTTGAATCGAGAGGCGGGTAAAAGGTTTAAATTTTTTTGCGCTTTTTTGCCCAGTGGTGAGGCGAGGCAATTGACTTGAACCAATCCGGATTCGCAGGGTTCTGCTGCATAGGGCCGCCATCTCAGGGGCCTGCCACTGCCAGGAGGATTGCACTGTGACTGATCGTAAAACCGCCGATAAAACCCCCGACCCCGTCAGCTCTGAAGATGCGCAAAAAGGTAATGCCCAGGCCACCAAAGGGCAGACGCTTGAACCTGCGAACCCCAAGACTGACACCATCGACAAAGTCGTGACGCCGACCTCGATCAAGGACATTGAACGGCAAACGGATGCAATCAACGAGAAACTCAACAACGGGCGTTGAACCTTCTGAGTTGATCGGTGGAAAAGGAACGAGATCCTGTGGCGGCCTGAAAGCTGCCACTGCTACTTTTTATAAAAAAATATAATAATTAGCTTAGATTAAAATGTGCTTTTTATTATTTATGACCATCCCCTAGTCTTGCCTGGAAGTCCCTTAGGTCATCCAGGAAGATTTGCCATGAGTAGCGTCACGCCGATTTCCAGTGTCTTGAGCAATGTGCGCCAGCGGGTCACACCGCAAGAGTGGGAGGTGCGGGTCAAGTTGGCCGCGGCCTACCGACTGGCGGCGTTGTACAAGTGGACCGATCATATCTACACGCATTTCTCGGCGCGGGTGCCAGGGCCCGAGGCGCATTTCCTGATCAATGCTTTCGGGCTATTGTTCGACGAAATCAGCGCCTCCAACCTGGTCAAGGTCGATCTGGACGGCACCCTTGTCGATGACCCTACGGGCCTGGGGATCAACTACGCCGGCTATGTGATCCACAGCGCCATCCACGGCGCACGCCATGATTTGCAAGCGGTGCTGCACACCCACACCCGCGACGGTATTGCGGTGTCGGCGCAGAAGCAGGGGTTGTTGCCGATCTCCCAGCACGCTATAGCATTCTCGGGGCGTGTGGCTTACCACGGTTACGAAGGCGTGGCGCTGGACCTGGACGAGCGTGAACGGCTGGTGGCGGATTTGGGCGACAAGAGTGTGATGATCCTGCGTAACCACGGCTTGTTGACGGGCGGCGTCAGCGTCGAGCATGCCTTCCAGCAACTACAAAGCCTGGAGCGGGCCTGCAACATCCAGATTGCGGCACAGGCGGCGGGAAATGCCGCGTTGATCTTCCCACCGGCTGAGGTGGTGGCCAAGGTCGAGCAGCAGGCCAAGGTGTTCAGCAATGGCGAAGGCCCGGGCGTGGCGCGGCATTGGAATGCGCTGGTGCGCCAGCTTGAGCGTACCGATACCGACTACAAGAACTGAGTCGGGTGGATTGTTCCCACGCTCTGCGTGGGGACACAGCCCAGGATGCTCTGCGTCCCTAAGCGTGACGCGGAGCGGCACACGAGGCATTCCCACGCAGAGCGTGGGAACGATCATCAAAACCTCACGTCAAGGCGATAGTTGACACGTTGCTGTGCGGCCCGACGGTACTGGCTCGGTCTGCCAGGTAACGCGCCGGCGGTTGGCCCATGGCCTTGCGGAACATGGTGATAAACCCGCTGGCATTTTCATAACCCAGGTCCAGCGCCACGCTCTGCACACTCTCGCCGTTAGCCAGGCGCTGCAGTGAAAGGATTACATGCAACTGCCGGCGCCAGCGACCGAAGCTCAGGCCGATCTCTTCCAGCAGCAGGCGGGTCATGCTGCGTTCGCTCATGCCGATGCGCACGGCCCATTCGCCCAGGGTCGATTTGTCGCCGGGGTTGGCCAATAAGCTGGTGGCCAGCCGATGCAAGCGAGGGTCCTGGGGCATGGGCAAATGCAGGGCCTCGAGGGGGGCCAAGGCCAACTCGTCGAGTAACGTCGCCACCAGCCGGCCCGGGGCGCCGTCTTCGTCGTAGAGCTGCGGGAAGCTGACCGCCTTGCCGATCAATTCGTGCAGCAATGGCGACACCGACAGCGTGCAACATTGCCAGGGCAGGGCGCTGGCGGCGTCCGGGCTGATCAACAGGCAATATACATCTGCTTCGCCAGCGCCACGGGCCGCGTGGGTCACACCGCCGGGAATCCACAATGCGCATTGCGGCGGCACGATCCAGATACCCGCCTCGATCACACAATGCACCACGCCGCGCAAGGTGTAGATCAATTGCCCGTGTTGATGGTGGTGAGGGGTATGTTCCCAGCGTTCGGACGTACTCGAGGCGCCCACTGCAACAATCGAGCGAGGGATCGCGGCGGCGTCGCGGACCCGGCAGGGGTCGTATTGGTCGAGGCGGTGATGAACCATGCTGATAACTGCCTTGGCTGGATTGCGAAATATTCTGGCTATTCTATGCAATGCTGTCCAGCGTCACGCGCCCTATGATGAGAACCAATCTCATCAAAGGAGCTTTGCCATGCGACTCGACAGTTCAACTTTCCCGGTGGTGAAAATCTTTTTCGACGCGCCTAGCGAGGGAGCGCCGGAAGACGCCTTCCTGACATTCGAACGTCTGCTGGCGCGTGAGCAGCCCTTCTTGCTGCTGCACGAAAAAGCCGTGGATGAGAACAATCACGAACACGCCCACGAAGAGCGCAAGCGCGCTTCTATCTGGATGAAGAAAAACAAGGCTGCCTTGCGCGCTTACGTCAAAGGCATGATCCAGGTGGAGCCCAGCGCTGCCAAGCGCCTGGCCCTCAAGCCCTTTGCCGTGACGTTCGGCAAGGCCTGGGGTTACCCGCTGCTGGTGGTGGAGTCCAAGGATCGCGCCTGGGCGTTGGCCCAGGATGTGCTGGATGCAGAAGTGTCGGATGTGGCGTATTTCTGAGCCTGGCCAAAGCTCGACAGCGTCCACAATTGAACTACCTTGATTGACGAGCCTTCCCACTCGGTACTCAAGCATGCGCACTTTATGGACGCGGTACCTGGCGTTGCTGGAAAACGACCTGAGCACGCAGATTTTCGACAATGTTAAAAACCTGTTGGTCTGCGCGTTGTTGTTTGCGGCGGGGACCAACGCGCTGGTGGGACCGCGCGAGTTGCTGATCGGTATCTTCGCCTCCAGCGTCGCGGGCTGGGGCTTGATTGTGCTGTCCACGGTGCTGATGCTGTTGAACGTCAGCGACGGCATCCGCCGCCTGGCCAAGTTGCGTTATCACTTGGCGTTGCAACTGTTGTTGATCCTGATCTACGTGGTGATTGCCGAGCGGGTGGTAGAGATTGTGTGGGTGTTGCGCGCCCATTGACGTATCCTCCGCGCCTCGTTTACCACTGATTCGAACAAAGATGACAGGACAAGCTATGCAGGCGCTGCTGGAGTCGATCCTCGACGAAGTGCGCCCCTTGATCGGCCTCGGCAAAGTCGCCGATTACATTCCCGCGCTGGCCGACGTGCCCGCCAACCAACTCGGCATCGCGGTATACGGCAACGACGGCACGGCCTACTGCGCTGGAGATTCAGACACGCTGTTTTCGGTGCAAAGCATTTCCAAGGTCTTCAGCCTGGTGCAGGCCATCGACCATGGCGGCGAATCCATCTGGGAGCGCTTGGGCCACGAGCCCTCGGGGCAGCCGTTCAACTCCATGGTGCAGCTGGAATTCGAGCGTGGCCGCCCGCGCAACCCCTTTATCAACGCTGGCGCGCTGGTGATCTGCGACATCAACCAGTCACGCTTCGCCGTGCCGATTCTGTCGATGCGCGACTTTGTACGGCGCCTGTCGGGCAACCCGCAGATCCTGGTCAACAGCGTCGTGGCCGAATCTGAAGCCCAGCATGGTGCGCGCAATGCGGCCATGGCCTACCTGATGAAGTCGTTCGGCAACTTTCATAACGATGTGGACGCGGTGCTGCACAGCTATTTCAACTATTGCGCGTTGCAGATGAGCTGCCTGGACCTGGCCCGAGCGTTCAGCTTCCTGGCCAATGAAGGCGTGAGTGCCCACAGTGGCGAGCAGGTGCTGACGGCGCGCCAGACCAAGCAAGTGAACTCGATCATGGCCACCAGCGGGCTTTATGACGAGGCGGGCAATTTTGCCTACCGCGTGGGCCTGCCGGGCAAGAGCGGGGTCGGCGGCGGGATCGTCGCGGTGGTGCCGGGGCAGTTCACGGTGTGCGTATGGTCGCCGGAGCTGAACGCAGCGGGTAATTCGCTGGCGGGGATGAAGGCGTTGGAATTGTTGAGTGAGCGGATTGGGTGGTCGGTGTTTTGAGATCGTTCTCCCTGTGGGAGCTGGCTGCCTGCGATAGCGGTGGTTCAGTTACAGATTAATTGACTGACACGCCGCCATCGCGGGCAAGCCCGCTCCCACAGGGTTCTATGCGTGGTGCCGATTCTGTGGGCAACCCACAACCAGTGTGGGAGCTGGCTTGCCTGCGATAGCGGTGGTTCAGTTGAAGAATCATTGACTGACAGGTCGCCATCGCGGGCAAGCCAGCTCCCACAGGGATCTATGCCTGGTGCCGATTCTGTGGGCAACCCACAACCAGTGTGGGAGCTGGCTTGCCTGCGATAGCGGTGGTTCAGTTGAAGAA
>JAEHOM010000009.1:0-109533 GCA_016433075.1 Hoplolaimus columbus | reverse complement strand
CTGCCGAAAACTGCGTAACTCATTGTTTACCAAGGAGTTTTCCGTTTCGACTGCGCCGGAAGTGGGGCGAATTATAGACAGATATAATTCGCCGTCAACTCTTAATTCTGCTTTTCTATCAATAAGTTAGCTTCGGCTAAAAAACAACCAGCTCTCCACTGGACTTCTATCTATATAGAAGGAAAAGCTTAAATAACACCTGCTTCCTTCAATGCAGCCACATGAGCAGCTCCCAGCCCCAGAACGCCTTGCAGCACCTGAAGCGTGTGCTCGCCCAGTAGAGGAGGCGCACTCCGGTACTCTACAGGCGTCTTGGATAAGCGTATCGGGCTCGCAACCTGAGGCACCATCCCCGCCAATGCATGAGGCAACTCCACCGCCAAGCCACGCGCCTTGACCTGAGGATCGGAAAACACCTGCGCCAGATCATTAATCGGCCCACACGGCACGCCCACTCGCTCCAGCTGCGACACCCACTCAGCGGTAGTCTTGAAGACCGTCGCCTGGCGAATCAAGGGAATCAGCTCCGCGCGATTAGCCACCCGTGCGCGATTGGTGGCGAAACGCACGTCATCCGCCCATTGTGGTTGCCCAGCGACTTCAGCGAATTTACGGAACTGCCCGTCATTGCCTACGGTGAGAATGAAATCTCCATCGGCAGTGGGGAAATCCTGATAGGGCACAATATTAGGGTGAGCGTTGCCCAGGCGCTTGGGCGGCGTCCCGGTGGTCAGGTAATTCATCGCCTGATTCGCCAGGCAAGCCACCTGCACATCCAGCAACGCCATGTCGATATGCTGCCCACCACCATCGTGATCGCGATGAGCTAGCGCAGCCAAAATCGCCACGGTCGAATAGAGCCCGGTCAAGATATCGGTCAAGGCTACGCCAACCTTTACCGGCCCGGCGCCTTCATCCCCTTCAGACCGCCCCGTCAGGCTCATGAGCCCACCCAAACCCTGGATCATGAAGTCGTAACCGGCGCGCATCGCATAGGGGCCCGTCTGGCCAAACCCCGTGATGGAGCAGTAAATCAGCTCCGGGTTAACCTCTTTGAGGGACTCGTAGTCCAGCCCATACGCCGCAAGGCCACCCACCTTGAAGTTTTCGATCAGGATGTCCGACTTGGCAGCCAGGTCGCGTACCAGTTTCTGGCCTTCAGGTCGCGTAAAGTCGATGGTCACCGACTCTTTATTACGGTTGGCCGACAGGTAGTACGCCGCCTCACTGGTGTTCTCGCCATCCGCATCCTTAAGGAAGGGAGGGCCCCAAGCGCGCGTGTCATCGCCGCTGCCCGGCCTTTCGACTTTGATCACCTCGGCCCCAAGGTCTGCAAGAATCTGCCCGGACCAAGGGCCCGCGAGTACTCTCGACAAATCCAGCACTCGCAGATGCGAAAGCGCGCCCATGCCCATGCTCCTATTAATAGAACGCTTGAAGACCGGTTTGCGCGCGCCCCAGGATCAAGGCATGCACGTCATGGGTCCCTTCATAGGTGTTGACCACTTCCAGGTTGACCAGGTGGCGTGCCACCCCGAACTCGTCAGAGATGCCGTTACCGCCCAGCATGTCCCGGGCCATGCGTGCGATGTCCAATGACTTGCCACACGAGTTACGCTTCATGATCGAAGTGATCTCCACCGCCGCCGTACCCTCATCCTTCATCCGCCCCAGGCGCAGGCAACCTTGCAGGGCCAAGGTAATCTCGGTCTGCATGTCTGCCAGCTTCTTCTGGATCAGCTGAGTGGCAGCCAATGGGCGACCAAACTGCTGGCGATCGAGTGTGTACTGGCGCGCGGTATGCCAGCAGAACTCAGCAGCCCCCAGCGCACCCCAGGAGATCCCGTACCGTGCCGAGTTAAGGCAGGTAAACGGCCCTTTCAAACCACGTACATCCGGGAAGATATTTTCTTCCGGCACAAATACGTTATCCATGACGATCTCACCGGTAATGGAAGCCCGCAACCCCACCTTGCCGTGGATAGCCGGAGCGCTCAGACCTTTCCAGCCTTTTTCCAGGACAAAGCCACGGATATCTCCCGCATCGTCTTTACCCCACACCACAAACACATCCGCAATCGGACTGTTGGTGATCCACATCTTCGCGCCGGTCAGGCTGTAGCCGCCATCCACTTTGCGTGCACGGGTAATCATCGCGCCCGGATCGGAACCATGGTTGGGCTCGGTCAGCCCAAAGCAACCGATCCATTCACCAGAGGCCAGTTTGGGCAAATACTTCTGTTTTTGCGCCTCGGTACCAAACTCATTGATCGGCACCATGACCAGGGAAGACTGCACACTCATCATCGAGCGATAGCCGGAGTCGACACGCTCCACCTCACGAGCAATCAAACCGTAGCTGACGTAGTTCAACCCGCTGCCGCCGTATTGCTCGGGGATCATTGCCCCCAGCAAACCGGTTTCGCCCATCTCACGGAAAATAGCGGGGTCTGTCTTTTCATGGCGGAAGGCTTCGAGTACACGAGGAGCCAGCTTGTCCTGCGCAAATTGCTCGGCGCTGTCACGCACCATGCGCTCTTCTTCGGTGAGCTGTTGATCCAGCAGCAGTGGATCGATCCAGTTGAAGCTTGCCTTGCCAGCCATGAATAAGTCCTCGCGAAAAAATCAGAAGTCGTGGATCCAGACTAGGCGCGGTCTGCGCAGAGGGCAAACGAGGTTTTTGCATAGGCTTGTGCTAATTTCTCACTTCGTAACACTCAAAAAGCCCATAAATGCGCTTTATCTGTGAGGGCAATGTACATGCGCCGGAAAATCCCCAGTACCACCGCACTCATCAGCTTTGAGGCAGCAGCCCGCCATGAGAGCTTCACCAAGGCAGCAATGGAGCTTTCCATCACCCAAGGCGCGATTTGCCGACAGATCGCCAGCCTGGAGGAGTTTTTGAGTGTCGAGCTGTTTCGCCGCTCACGCCGCGGCGTGAAGCTGACGGAGGCGGGGCTGTCTTATAGCCGTAGGGTTGCAACACAGCTGGACGCCGTGGAGCGCGACACCTTGTCGGTAATGGGCCAGCAAGGCGCCAATGTGATCGAACTGGCGGTGGTGCCCACCTTCGGCACGCAGTGGCTGATCCCACGCCTGAAGGACTTTCAACATCAGCACCCGGAAGTCACGGTGAACCTGACGAACCGCACACGCCCCTTCCTGTTCGCCGATACCGAGTTCGATGCGGCGATCTACTTCGGAGATGCCGATTGGTCGGGTACGCAATCCCACAGGCTGATGGGCGAAAACCCAGTACCGGTCTGCAGCCCGCGCTTACTCGGCGACCGCACGCACTTCACCCCTCAACAGATCGCCGAGCTGCCACTGCTGCAGCAGACCACACGCCCCTACGCCTGGCGCCAATGGTTCAACGCCCAACAACTGAGCATCCCTCGCGACATGACAGGCCCTCGATACGAGCTATTCTCGATGCTGTCTCAAGCGGCCATACATGACATGGGCATCGCACTGATCCCTCCTTTCCTCATCCAGCAGGAGCTGAAGGAGCAACAATTGGTAATCGCCAGCACTGAAGCACTGACCAGCGAAAAGGCTTATTACCTGATGATTCCTGACAGAAAGGTCGAATCGGCCTCTCTGCATGCATTCAGGGACTGGCTGGTCGACCAGTCAAGACGCTACAACCCAAGTAAATGAAGGACAAAGCGCAATTACTGACTTTGTAGTCAAATAAATTAAGAGCCTACAGATGTACGTATATGTCGCATTTAAACAGACTGTACTTGTCAGCCAAAAATAAGGCTAAAAGCCATGTATTTCATGGCTCGTAGCGACTCTTACCGGTCAATGCACGACTATTCACACTGGCAATGGAAAAACGCACCGAAAACGCCTGAACGCCTTTAAAGACCTGTATTTAAAGAGGTTATTTCAGCCTGTTGCGACAATCAGTCACAGGGTGACTTGTAGTTAATTTTTCGTCACCCGTCATAATCCCTTGATGGCCGTAAAGTTCGCCTGCAAAATGCCGCGCCCCGCTGTCATTTCAGCGGGATCGTGCTGATCGGCCGCCCCAGTTGCGCCACTCGCGGTGCACTGGCCTTTTTACAAAAAGATCAAAAGCAAAAAGATCATGCAGGAGATTTGACGTGCACATTGGTGTTCCTCTCGAAACCCAGACCGGTGAAACGCGGGTGGCTGCCACCCCGGAAACCATCAAGAAGCTGATCGGCCAGGGCCATAAGGTCACTGTACAAAGCGGCGCAGGCATCAATGCCAGCATCGTCGACAGTGCCTATGAAACGGCAGGCGCTACCATTGGCAGCGCCAACGACGCATTTGGCGCCGAGCTGATTCTCAAAGTGGTTGCCCCCAGCGACAGCGAACTTGCGCTGATCAAAAGTGGCACCGTATTGGTGGGCATGCTCAATCCGTTCAGCAACGAAACCATCGCCAAGCTCGCCGAGCGCGGCATCACCGCCTTCGCCCTGGAAGCCGCGCCGCGCACGTCACGCGCTCAAAGCCTTGATGTGCTGTCTTCGCAAGCCAACATCGCCGGTTACAAGGCCGTGTTGCTGGCCGCTCATCACTACCCGCGCTTCATGCCGATGCTGATGACTGCTGCCGGCACTGTAAAAGCCGCACGCGTACTGATCCTTGGCGCCGGTGTGGCGGGCCTGCAAGCCATCGCCACGGCCAAGCGCCTGGGCGCGGTGATCGAAGCGTCCGACGTACGCCCGGCGGTTAAGGAGCAGATCGAATCCCTGGGCGCCAAGTTTGTCGACGTTCCCTACGAAACCGATGAAGAGCGTGAATGCGCCGTCGGTGTCGGGGGCTACGCACGCCCGATGCCCACCAGTTGGATGCAGCGCCAGGCCCTGGCCGTGCACGAACGCGCCAAACAGGCCGATATCGTCATCACCACCGCCCTCATCCCGGGCCGCAAGGCGCCGACCCTGCTCAGCGCCGATACCGTGGCGCAGATGAAACCCGGCTCGGTGGTCATCGACCTCGCTGCAGCCCAAGGTGGCAACTGCCCGCTGACGGTGGCCGACCAGGTCGTGGTGGAAAACGGCGTGATCATCTGCGGCCCGACCAACCTGGCGGGCGCTGTCGCCGCCGATGCGTCGGCCTTGTATGCGCGCAACCTGCTGGACTTCCTGAAGCTGGTCTTCACCAAGGAAGGGCAGTTTGAAATCAACCTCGAAGACGACATCGTCGCCGCGTGCCTGATGTGCCGCGACGGCCAAGTCATCCGCAAAAACGCCTAAGCAGGGATTCAGACGATGGAAGAGCTTATCTCCCCCGGTATCTACAACCTGATCATCTTTGTGCTGGCGATTTATGTCGGTTATCACGTGGTCTGGAACGTAACACCCGCATTGCACACGCCGCTGATGGCCGTGACCAACGCCATTTCCGCGATTGTCATCGTCGGCGCCATGCTGGCTGCCGCGCTGACCGTCACCCCGTTGGGCAAGACTATGGGCACACTGGCCGTGGCCTTGGCGGCGGTGAATGTTTTCGGTGGCTTTCTGGTCACCCGCAGAATGCTTGAAATGTTCAAGAAGAAAGCCCCAAAAGTAAAAGAAGAGGCGCCCAAGTAATGAGCATGAACCTCGTGACGACGCTCTACCTGATCGCGTCGATCTGTTTCATCCAGGCCCTCAAAGGCCTCTCGCACCCGACCACTTCGCGGCGCGGCAACCTGTTCGGCATGCTCGGCATGGCGCTGGCGGTACTCACTACCGTCGGCCTCATCTATAAGCTGGGGGCTGAACTGGCGACTGCCGGTATCGGCTACGTCATAGTTGGCCTATTGGTTGGCGGTACCGCCGGCTCGATCATGGCCAAGCGTGTTGAAATGACCAAGATGCCCGAGCTGGTCGCGTTCATGCACAGCATGATCGGCCTGGCAGCGGTGTTCATCGCCATTGCCGCCGTGGTCGAGCCGCAGTCCCTGGGCATCGTCAAGCACTTGGGCGATTCGATACCGGCCGGTAACCGCCTGGAACTGTTCCTCGGTGCCGCTATCGGTGCAATCACCTTCTCCGGCTCGGTGATCGCATTCGGCAAGCTGTCGGGCAAGTACAAGTTCCGCCTGTTCCAGGGCGCACCGGTACAGTTCGGCGGCCAACACAAACTGAACCTGGTGCTCGGCCTCGCAACCCTGGGCCTGGGCCTGGCGTTCATGTTCACCGGCAACCTCACTGCGTTCGCGCTGATGCTGGCCTTGGCCTTCGTGCTGGGTGTGCTGATCATCATCCCGATTGGCGGCGCCGACATGCCCGTGGTGGTGTCGATGCTCAACAGCTACTCCGGCTGGGCAGCGGCGGGCATCGGTTTCTCGCTGAACAACTCGATGCTGATCATCGCCGGTTCCCTGGTGGGCTCCAGCGGCGCGATCCTGTCGTACATCATGTGCAAAGCGATGAACCGCTCCTTCTTTAATGTGCTGTTGGGCGGTTTCGGCAATGCGCCGGATGCTGGCGCTGCGACGGGCTCCAAAGAAGCACGCCCGGTGAAGTCCGGCTCCGCTGATGACGCCACCTTCCTGCTGACCAACGCGGACACCGTGATTATCGTCCCAGGCTACGGCCTTGCGGTCGCGCGGGCACAACACGCGCTCAAGGAGCTGACCGAGAAGCTGACCCACCACGGCGTCACCGTAAAGTACGCGATCCACCCGGTGGCGGGCCGTATGCCAGGGCACATGAACGTATTGCTGGCCGAGGCCGAAGTGCCTTACGACCAGGTGTTCGAGATGGAAGACATCAACTCCGAGTTCGGCCAGGCCGACGTGGTGCTGGTATTGGGCGCCAACGACGTGGTCAACCCGGCCGCCAAGAACGACCCGAACTCACCCATCGCCGGCATGCCGATCCTCGAGGCGTTCAAGGCCAAGACCATCATCGTCAACAAGCGCTCGATGGCCAGCGGCTATGCGGGCCTGGATAACGAGTTGTTCTACCTGGACAAGACCATGATGGTGTTCGGTGATGCCAAGAAGGTCATCGAAGACATGGTCAAAGCCGTCGAGTAACACTGCGCCAGCGCAATACCCGAAACCCTGGCCTCACGTAGGCTGGGGTTTTTTTATGGTTCCCCCGTTCTGCGTGGAAACGGGGTGTTCCGCGTCCCGCTTTGCACACACATGAAACCCGACCAAAGGCTCTAAATCGCGACCTGGCATTCGACCATGGTAGCGGGCCGAAACTTTTTGAAATCACTACACTGCCCACCTTGCTTTCCGTAGCCAGAGATAACAATTCATGTACCGTGATCGTATCCGCTTGCCTTCGTTGTTGAACAAGGTCATGAGCGCGGCAGACGCCGCTGCACTGATCGAGGACGGCATGACCGTCGGCATGAGCGGCTTCACCCGTGCCGGTGAAGCCAAGGCCGTCCCCCACGCCCTGGCCGAACGCGCCAAGACTTCGCCGCTCAAAATTACCCTGATGACCGGCGCCAGCCTGGGCAATGACCTGGACAAGCAGTTGACCGAAGCCGGCGTACTGTCACGACGCATGCCCTTTCAAGTCGACAGCACCCTGCGCAAGGCGATCAATGCCGGCGAGGTGATGTTTATCGACCAGCACCTGTCGGAAACCGTCGAGCAACTCCGCAACAATCAGCTCAAATTGCCAGACATCGCCGTGATCGAAGCCGTCGCGATCACTGAGCAGGGGCATATCGTGCCCACCACTTCCGTAGGCAACTCGGCCAGCTTCGCGATTTTTGCCAAACAGGTGATCGTCGAGATCAACCTGGCGCACAACCCGAACCTGGAAGGGCTGCACGACATCTACATCCCGACCTACCGGCCGACGCGCACGCCGATCCCGCTGGTGAAAGTCGACGACCGTATCGGCAGCACCGCGATTCCGATCCCGCCCGAGAAAATCGTCGCCATCGTCATCACCAACCAGGCGGACTCCGCCTCCACGGTAACGCCGCCTGACAGCGACACCCAAGGCATCGCCAATCACCTGATCAACTTCCTCAAGCAAGAAGTCGATGCCGGGCGCATGACCAACAAGCTCGGCCCGCTGCAAGCCGGCATCGGTAATATTGCCAACGCGGTGATGTGCGGATTGATCGAGTCGCCGTTCGAAGACCTGACCATGTACTCGGAAGTGTTGCAGGATTCGACCTTCGACCTGATCGACGCCGGCAAGCTGAGCTTTGCCTCCGGCAGTTCGATTACCTTGTCGGAGCGACGCAATGCCGATGTGTTCGGCAACCTGGAGCACTACAAGGACAAATTGGTGCTGCGCCCGCAGGAAATTTCCAACCACCCTGAAGTGGTACGGCGCCTGGGCATCATCGGTATCAATACCGCGCTGGAGTTCGATATCTACGGCAACGTCAACTCCACCCACGTCTGCGGCACGCGGATGATGAACGGCATCGGCGGCTCCGGGGATTTCGCCCGCAATGCGCACCTGGCGATCTTCGTCACCAAGTCCATTGCCAAGGGCGGCGCAATTTCCAGCGTGGTACCGATGGTCAGCCATGTGGACCACACCGAACATGACGTGGACATTCTCGTCACCGAAGTAGGCCTTGCCGATCTGCGGGGCCTGGCGCCACGGGAGCGCGCTCGGGTGATCATCGATAACTGCGTGCACCCAGCCTACCGCGATGCCCTCAACACTTACTTCGATGCCGCCTGCGCCATCGGTGGGCATACGCCGCACATCTTGCGCGAAGCACTGAGTTGGCACATTAACCTGGAAGAAACCGGGCACATGCTCAAGGCTTGATGAATACAGATCCGGGCTGATGCAAATACAGTTTCATCAGCTCGGTGAACCCACCCGCACTTATGGAAAAAACTGTACTGCTGTACTGGTCATTTCCTACCGAAATATCCCACACACCAACTCAAAAATGCCTATTTCGCACCTTTTAAGTGCGCACAGGTACAGTTGCCCCAATTTCGTACCGTACAGCCTCGCTAAACAGTTAACTGGCCTCTCACAATACAGGTGAACTGTATCTAGAGAGTCTTGCCTCGGAGGAGGATCATTGGCATCAGTTAAACCACTACCTAATCCCGCCACAAGCGGAAGGATGTCATCATGGAACGTACACTCAGTTCCGAACTGTTCTTCGAAGAAAAAGCTGTAAACACCCAGGCTTCCCTGCCTTTGCGCGTTCTCGCCAACCTGATGTTGTGGCAGCGCCGCATCTCCAGCCGCCACCAGTTGGCTCGCCTGGATTCGCGTCTGCTGGCTGACGCCGGTATCAGCGAAGCTCAACGCTACGAAGAGCTGAGCAAGCCGTTCTGGCGCTAAGTGGCGCCCGCTGGCCCTGACCTGACGGGTCCACTGCCAGCACCCTGATTTGTCAAAGCAAAGCCCGCCCCGGGTAACCGGAGGCGGGCTTTGTTGTATCTGCGACAGCGCATTGGAATGGCTCAATCCAAACCTACAGATACAGTTTAAAATTAGCAAAATATGACAGGTACAGTTTAATTGCAGGCTTCCGAATAGCCCGGCACACGCCTAATATCCACTCACCACGTGGCGAACCCTGTAGAGCGTGCGTCTGATGCTCGACAGTCCCAGTCCGTTTCATTGTGGCCGTTTCGCGCCACCTTATTATCCGTCTACAGGAGTTACCCCATGTCCCGTCTTCGCCTGCTGTGCACTGCCGCTGTGCTGACCCTGGCTGCCAATGCCAACGCGAGCAGCCTGATCATGACGACCGACTCGATCGTCGGCGCTCTGAAGGCAACCTCCGATGCCACGTCTGATGCCACTTCATCCCTGCGCGACAACAAGGTCGTACAAGCAGCCCGTGACGACGCCGCCAGCTTTGTCGCCAGCGAAGGCGCCATCCGTGGCGTGAAACTGGAAAGCGCCCTGGCCCAGATCCGCCAACAAGCGCCGCAATTGAATACCGCTACCGATGCACAGCTGGCACAGGCCATCCTGGCTATCTGATCCACGGCAACCAGACGGGGCGCCCGCCGCTCCCGTCTGGCTCGGTGCTGGCTCTCGCCCGGCCGTTGCGCTAGCCTTGGCGCTCGCTTTCAGTTGTCGAGTCCCATGGCTTTTTCATACCGTTCATTGATTGTTCCTGTACTGTTTTGCGCCTGCTGGTCACCCATGGCTTGCGCGTTGGATGTGTCCACCCAGAGCACTGTTGTCAGCGTGTATGCCACCAGCAAAGTGACCTCTGCGCCGTTCGACAATAAGTTGGTCATGGCCGCTCGGGATGATGCTGCCGCTTTCATTGCCACTGACGGCCAATGGCGGGGCGCACGCCTGGAGTCCGCGCTGGACTATCTACGCCGCGCCCAGCCAAAACTTCATGCAAGCGACCTTGAACTGGCGCAGGCAATTCTCGTCCAATAATCATCGTTGTATTTCTATCTTTGTCATTGGAGTCACCCCATGCGTAGCCCGCTGATCGTCGCCGCCCTCGGCCTGCTGTTTTTGGCCGATGTCGCCCAGGCGCAAACCTTGAAGGCCACCAGCAACATCGTCGTGCGCGCCTCGGCGCGCACCATTGATTTCACCTCGGACACCACCACCTCCATCCGCGACTCCAAGATCGTGCGCGAAGCCCACGATGACGCCGCCAGTTTCGTCGCCACCAATGGCGAGATCCGTGGCGCCCAGCTGGAAGCCGCGTTCGATACCCTTCGCACCCGCGTGCCAGAAGCCCGTGATGCCAGCGACCAGACCCTCGCCGAAGCTATCCTCGCTCTGTGAGGCGTCTCAAAACCTGGCTCCTGGCCGGGGCCGTGCTGCTGTGTGCAAGTACAGCCCAGGCCGGCCTGCAACTGCGGCTCAAGACCCAAGGCTTGAGCCCAGCCGAACAGCAGGCCAGCCAGGCATTGCTCGATGAAGCACTGCGTTCCTTGCCACCGCGCTTTGTCGAGCAGCTGGATCGACGTATCGATGTCGGCTGGACCGACAAGATGCCTGAAAACGCCTACGGCCAGGCATCCCTGGTGTCCGAGCTGGACCTCAACCAGAACCTGCTCGCCAGCCTGACTGACGGCAGCGCCGCCACCCAGAAAACCAATCGCCCCCACGGTACCGTGCGCCGGGAGATGCTCGCCACCGTGCTGCATGAACTGACCCACATCTATGACCGTGCGCGCCTGTGGTCCAAGGACGAGCGCACGCTGATCCAGCGCTGCAGCCGCCAGAACAACATCACCGGCTTGATCGGCTTGCCCGACCAGTGCCGTGGCCAGAACGACCGCCGCTTTACCCTCAGTGACGACCCGCGCCTGCTGGACCTCGCCGGCTGGCCACAATATGTCGGTCGCCGCGGCGAGCGTGAGCAGCACAACCATCAGGTGGTGCGCAGCCCGGACATCTACGAAACCACCAGCCCACTGGAATTCGTAGCGGTCAACATGGAGTACTTCCTCCTGGACCCCAGCTACGCTTGTCGCCGCCCCGCGCTGTTCCGATATTACAAGGATCACTTCGGCTGGGCACCGCCCGTACAGGACACCTGCGCCAGCACCTATGCCTTCCTGAACGCGGGCAACGATTTCGCCAAGACGCCCCTGGGCCAGATCGATCCGGAGCGCGTGTATGAAATCGACTATCTGCTGGCCGAAGCCAACCAGAACCTGGTGAGCCGTTGGGGCCATAGCATGTTGCGCCTGGTGATTTGCGCTCCAGGCCGCCCGCGTGGCCCGGATTGCCGGCTGGATCTGGACCGGCATCTGGTGCTGTCTTACCGTGCCTTCGTCGGTGACGTCCAGCTGTCCAGCTGGGATGGCCTGGTGGGCAAATACCCGTCGCGGCTGTTCGTACTGCCGCTGGCCCAGGTCATTGATGAGTACACCAAGACCGAACTGCGTGGCCTGGCGTCGGTGCCGCTGAAGCTCAGCCGCCAGGAAATCAACGACACCGTCGAACATGCGGCTGAGATGCACTGGAGCTATGACGGTAACTACTTCTTTATCTCCAACAACTGTGCGGTCGAAAGCCTGAAACTGTTGCGCAGCGGCAGCGCCAACCCGCAATTGACCGGCCTGGACAACATCACCCCCAACGGCTTGCTGGAAGTGCTCAGCGCCCGCGGCCTGGCCGATACCAGCGTATTGAATGACAAGCGCGAGGCACTGCGGCTGGGGTATCACTTCGACTCGTTCCGCGAGCGCTACCAGGCCATGTTCGATGTGCTGCGCAAGCAACTGCCGATCAAGCAGACCCAGGTCGAAGACTGGTTGTCCCTGGATGCGCAAGCGCGTCGCCAATGGTTCAGCCAGGCCGACCTGCGTACCAGCGCCGCGCTGTTGCTGCTGGAGCAGGCCAGCTATCGCAAACAACTGATGCTCGCCCAGGATGAGGTCAAACAACGCTATCTCAATGCCCGCGAGCTGAAATACGGCGGCATGGAGAAAGCCAACAACACGCTGCAGCAAATTCTCGCCAACAGCGGCTTCCTGAGTCGCCCGGCCGAGTTGCTGGACAGTGGAGGTTATGGCCTGCCGCAACCCTCAGAAGCCAAACGCCTGGAATCGGAGAGCGCCGAACGCCAGAAGCAGTTGCAGTCGTTGACCGGCGAGCTGGATAAAGAGGTGAGGGCGCTGCTCGATCCATCCCGCGCCGCCGAGATTGCCGCCTGTGAAGCCAACCTCAAACAAGTAGGTGAACACCTACGAGCGCTGCATAAAGCCGCCGGTGGCCTCGAGCTGCCCTGAACACCACTGTGTAAGCTGGCTTGCCCTTGTAGGAGCGAGCTTGCTCGCGAAAAACTAACAGGCGCCGCGTTTCTATAGGAAGCGCGCGTTAACGTTGACGTTTTTCGCGAGCAAGCTCGCTCCTACAAAAGCAAGCCAGCCACATTTTGTTCTGCGTCAACCTGAAGAACGAGTGCCTGCCCTTCATCAGCTGTTTTCTCAGCGAAAGCTGGCTGAAAGCTTCCCCGTCTAGGATCGCCCTCACTGCCGGCAACAGACCGGCTGTTAACAACAACAATGGTGATTCCCGATGTCCGCTCGTACCCGCCTGTTCGCTCCAACTCCACCCGTACGCCTCGTGCCTTTCGTTCTGCGCTGACCGCCACTCGGTCCGCCATTCCCTAGCCGCGCTACGCCTGGAGTATTCCTATGCTGACTTTCCTTGGCTTTGCCATGGTCATCACGTTCATGTTCCTGATCATGACCAAGCGCCTGTCCGCGCTGATCGCCTTGATCATCGTGCCGATCCTGTTCGCGCTGTTCGGCGGTTTCGCACCGAAGATCGGCCCGATGATGCTCGAAGGCATCACCAAGCTCGCGCCGACCGGCGTGATGCTGATGTTCGCCATTCTCTATTTTGCCTTGATGATCGACTCCGGCCTGTTCGACCCGGCCGTGCGCAAGATCCTCAAGATGGTCAAGGGCGACCCGCTCAAGGTGTCGGTCGGCACCGCGGTACTGGCCCTGGTGGTATCCCTGGACGGTGACGGTGCCACCACCTACATGATCTGCGTCGCGGCCATGCTGCCGCTGTACCAGCGCATCGGCATGAGCCCAAGGATCATGGCGGGCCTGATCATTCTCGCCGGTGGCGTCATGAACATGACCCCCTGGGGCGGCCCGACGGCACGCGCCGCCAGTGCGCTGCATGTAGACCCGTCGGACATCTTCGTACCGATGATCCCGGCCATGGCCGCCGGTGTGGTGGCGATCCTGGTGATTGCCTACATGTACGGCAAACGCGAACGTGCGCGCCTGGGTGAATTGCACCTGCAAGGCGACGAGATCGACCACAGCGAAATCAGCGTGTCGCAATTCCCCGACGCCCGCCGTCCGAAATTGATCTGGTTTAACGGCGCCCTGACCCTGGCGTTGATGTGCACCCTGATTGCCGGCCTGTTGCCGCTGCCGGTGCTGTTCATGGTGGCGTTCAGTATCGCCATGATCGTCAACTACCCATGCCTGCAGCAGCAAAAAGACCGCGTCGCGGCTCACGCCGGTAGCGTATTGGCGGTGGTGGGCTTGATCTTCGCCGCCGGTATCTTCACAGGCATCCTATCGGGCACCGGCATGGTTGACGCCATGTCCAAGAGCCTGTTGGCGGTCATCCCAGAAGCGATGGGCCCTTACCTGGCGGTGATCACCGCGCTGGTAAGCATGCCGTTCACCTTCTTTATGTCCAACGACGCGTTCTACTACGGCGTACTGCCGGTACTGGCCGAAGCTGCCAGCCATTACGGCATCACCGCGGTGGAAATGGCGCGGGCGTCGATCGTCGGGCAACCCGTGCATTTGCTCAGCCCACTGGTACCCTCGACGTACTTGCTGGTTGCTCTGGCGGGTATCGAATTCGGCGATCACCAACGCTTCACACTCAAGTGGGCAGTGTTGGTGTGCCTGTGCATAATGTTCGCCGCATTGCTGATGGGGATTTTTCCGCTGTTCAGCACTCTATAATCGTACCGACTCACTCACCGCGCGGCGCTACAGCTTGCGCGGTTAACACTTGCTCAAAGGAATACACATGGAATGGCTGACCAATCCGGAAATCTGGATTGCCTTCTTCACCCTGACGGCCCTTGAGATCGTCCTGGGCATCGATAACATCATCATGATTTCGATCCTGGTCAGCCGCATGCCCAAGCATATGCAGGCACGCACTCGGATCTTCGGCCTGGCGTTGGCCATGGTCACGCGCATCCTGTTGCTGCTGTCGATCACCTGGGTCATGCAACTGACCGCCGACCTGTTCGTGGTGTTTGGCCAGGGCATCTCCGGTCGTGACCTGATCCTGTTCTTCGGTGGCCTGTTCCTGCTGTGGAAAAGCTCCCAGGAGATGTACCACGCGCTGGAAGGGGAAGATGAAACCCAAGACGAGCCCAAAGGCGCCGGTGGCAAGTTCATCTACACCATTATCCAGATCGCCATCATCGACATCGTGTTCTCCCTGGACTCGGTGATTACCGCCGTCGGCATGGTTTCCCACGTGCCGGTGATGGTTGCCGCCATCGTCGTTGCGGTATTGGTGATGATGCTGGCTGCCGGCACTATCAGCGAGTTCATCGACAAGCACCCGTCGCTGAAAATGCTGGCGCTGTCGTTCCTGCTGGTCGTGGGTACCGTGCTGATCGCTGAATCCTTCGACGTACACGTGCCAAAAGGCTACGTCTACTTCGCCATGGCGTTCTCGCTGGCGGTGGAAGCGGTGAATATCAAGATGCGTACCGCCATCGCGAAAAAGAAGAAACAGCAGGACCCAGTGAAACTGCGCAAGGACATTCCGGGTCAGTAGATTTGACCCGCGAGTGATCGTTCCCACGCTCCGCGTGGGAATGCCCTCTCGGACGCTCCGCGTCCGCAAAGTGACGCAGAGCGCCACAGGATGCGTTCCCACGCCGAGCGTGGGGAACGATCTTCATGACAGTTTTGTTTCAATCCCGAGTTTAGCTATGCGATGCTGGCGCAGAGCCCATTCGCCAACTACAGCTTAGGTACAAGACGTAGAGCGGCACGCGGTAACTTTCCTTCGCTCCTGCTGGAGCGCACCCACACGGGGGGCCGAGCATGCTGACCTTGCTCAATCTGCTTTCCGCCGTGACCCTGCTTATCTGGGGCACGCATATCGTCCGAACCGGCATCCTGCGGGTCTACGGTTCCAATTTGCGCCAAGTCATCGGGCAGAACATGTCCAAGCGCTGGCTGGCATTTGTCGCCGGTATCCTGGTGACGGCCATGGTGCAAAGTAGTAACGCCACCGCGATGCTGGTGACTTCGTTCGTCGGCCAGGGGCTGATGAGCCTCACGCCGGCCTTGGCCACCATGCTTGGCGCCGACGTCGGTACGGCCTTGATGGCGCGGGTGCTGACGTTCGATTTGTCCTGGCTGTCGCCGCTGCTGATATTCCTCGGGGTGATTTTCTTCCTGTCGCGCAAGCAGACGCGGGCAGGGCAGTTGGGCCGGGTCGGGATCGGCCTGGGCCTGATCATCCTCGCGCTGCAACTGATCGTCGAAGCCGCCGGGCCAATTACCCATGCCCAGGGCGTCAAAGTCATCTTCGCTTCGCTGACCGGCGATATCTTGCTGGACGCCCTGGTCGGCGCGCTGTTCGCCATGATTTCCTACTCCAGCCTTGCTGCGGTGTTGCTCACGGCCACCCTGGCCGGTGCCGGCGTGATCGGCTTGCACGTGGCCATCGGCTTGGTGATCGGCGCCAACATCGGCAGCGGTGTACTGGCTTTTCTCAGCACCAGCATGCAAAACACTGCCGGTCGTCAAGTGGCCCTGGGCAGCCTGTTGTACAAATTGATCGGTCTGTTGCTGATCATTCCGGTGCTCGACCCGCTCGTAGGCTGGATGGACGGCCTGGACTACAGCGTCCAGGGCATGGTCATCACCTTCCACCTGCTCTACAACGTCAGCCGCTGCCTGATCCTGTTACCCACCATCGGGCCCATGGCACGCCTGTGCGAATGGCTGCTGCCGGAACGCCCCGAAACCAATGGCAAGGCCAAGCCACGCCATCTGGACCTGGCCTCATTGAATACCCCAAGCCTGGCCCTGGCGAACGCCGCCCGCGAAACCCTGCGCCTGGGTGACTTGATCGACAATATGCTCACTTCGATGCAGGAAGTGCTGCGCGGCAATCAAACCGCCGTTACCCAAGAAATGCGCAGCCTGAGCGATGACGTCGAAGCGCTCTACAGCGCGATCAAACTCTACCTGGCGCAAATGCCCCGTGAAGACCTGAGTGAACAGGACAACCGCCGCTGGGCCGAAATCATCGAGCTGTCGATCAACTTGAAATTGGCCGGTGACCTGATCGAACGCATGCTGCGCAAGGTCCAGCAACAGAAGACCTCGCAGCGCCGGCAATTTTCCGAAGTGGGCCTGGAAGAACTCAGCGGGCTGCACAGCCAGTTGATCGCCAACCTGCGCCTGGGCCTGTCGGTGTTTCTCAGCGGCGACCCGGAAAGCGCCCGCCAATTACTGCGCGAAAAGCGCCGCTTCCGCGCCCAGGAACGCCGCCTGGCCCACGCCCATGTCAGCCGCCTGCAGCGCAAGATCGTGCAGAGTCTGGAAACCAGTTCCCTGCACTTGGAACTGATTGCCGACATGAAACGCTTGAACTCGTTGTTTTGCAG
This sequence comes from Hoplolaimus columbus, assembly GCA_016433075.1. Classification (NCBI taxonomy): domain Eukaryota; kingdom Metazoa; phylum Nematoda; class Chromadorea; order Rhabditida; family Hoplolaimidae; genus Hoplolaimus; species Hoplolaimus columbus. Next base: position 92,487 of record JAEHOM010000009.1, on the reverse strand, counting down.
CAGTGCTTATGTAGTGTTGGAAACGTCCGACACTGGCGCGCTCTCGGCTGAAAGTATTGCCGACATTACCCATTCGCCCTGAACGTACGCCCGCGAGCGAAGTCAGTTAACAGTGGACCTCATTCGCCAGGAAGCTTGTTATGCGTCGCCTGTTACTCGCCTGCCTGCTCTTGGGCTCGGTACACGCCTTTGCCTTTGACCGCCTGCAAGTCGAGGGCTACACCTTGCCCAACGGCCTGCAACTGCTGCTCAAACCGGGCACCGAGCGTGGGCATGTCGCTATTCGCCTGGTGGTTGGTGTGGGCCTGGACGACTTCGGTTGCGAAGAAAAAGAGCTGCCGCACTTGTTCGAGCACTTGCTGTTCAGCGGTATCGACGGCGGCGGCGAAGGCGACCTCGAAGACCGCATGCAAGCCCTGGGCGGCGAGTGGAACGCCTACACCAGCAACGCCGACACCACCTTCGTGATCGAGGCGCCCGCGCAGAACCAACGCAAGGTGCTGGACCTGCTGCTGGCAATCCTCACGCGCACGCAACTGACCGACGCCCATATCAATGCCGCCAAGCAAGTGGTGGAGCGCGAAGACGGTGGCCATTATTCACACTTGCAACGCCTGCTGGATCGCCAGGACCTCGGTCACAGCGCCAGCAACCAACTGGCCGTGGAGTTGGGCCTCAAGTGCGCCGAACGCGCCGAGGTCAGCCACCTGACCCGCGACCAGTTGGAGAAGCTGCGCAAAGAATGGTACGCGCCGAACAACATGACCCTGATCGTCGTCGGCGATCTCGACAAACTGCTGCCCGCCTACCTGGAACGCACCTATGGTCAACTCGACCCAGTGGAGCCGAGCGAACATCGCCCCCTCCCGGAAATCCAGCATACCGCCGCCAGCCACCGCGACCTGATCCGCGGCTGGGTGGGCGATGGCGCCAAGCTGCACTGGCTGTTCCCAGAGCCTGTGCTGGACGACCAGCACGATGAAACCTACAACCTGCTCAAGGACTACCTCGACTGGGCGCTGTACCGGCAACTGCGCCTCAAGCACGGTTTGTCCTACGGCCCATGGGTGGAACGCGAAGTGCTCGGCGGCGTTGGGTTCCTCAGCCTGAATGCCGACCTTGAGCGAGAAAACCTTCCTGAAGCCGAGCAGGTCTTGCAAGACCTCAAGGCCCAGTTGCTCAAGGATGGCCTCGACCCAACGGTATTCACACGCCTGCAACAAGCCGCCATTGCCCGCCAAGCGTGGGCAGTGCAAGGCAACAGCGCACTGGCCGACTATTACTGGAGTGCGGCCGGCGACTACTCCAATGGACGTTTCAGCGACCCGGTCAAACGCATCAAGACCGTGAGCCTGGCACAAACCAACCAGGCCATGCGCGAAGCGTTCCAGCAGCCGGGCTACTGGCGCATCGAAAAACCGCTGTTGAGTTATGACGCCTTGACCTGGATCGGTGCGGGCGTACTGGGCCTGATCATCCTTGGTTTGATCGGCCTGAGGCTTTATCGCAAACCTGTTGAGTAATGAGGCACAGAATATCGGGCCAAGGCGTTATTCTGTCTGAGATTTTTCCCACAACCAGTGAACCGCCCATGCCGAACTTGCCTCCCCTCATCCAGCGCGTTATAGAACTGATCAAGCGCTACCCAGGGGTGATCGCACTCGGCGGTTTCATCTCGGGGGTGGGCAGCTTCATCCTGGTAGACCGCCAGCAGGGCATGGCCAGCTGGATTGCGGTGATCATGCTGGTGAGCTGGTTGTGGCTGATGCTGGAGAACAGTTTTACGCAACTGTTCACCAAGGTCTTCAATCGCGAGATCCCTGAACCGCTGCTGCGCTACGCCACCCAGATGATCCACCAGGAAAGTCTGTTTTTCGTCCTGCCGTTCTTTTTCGTCACCACCGCCTGGAACAGCGGCCAATCGCTGTTCACTGGCCTGCTGGGTGCGGCGGCGCTGGTGTCGATCATCGACCCGCTGTATTACAAATGGCTGGCGCCCAAACGCTCGCTGTTCCTGGCCCTGCACACCCTGACCCTATTCGCCGCGTTGCTGACCGCGCTGCCGATCATCATGCACCTGACCACCGCCCAGAGTTACAAACTGGCGTTGGGCGTGGCCATGGTCCTGTCGATCCCGAGCCTGGCCGTCAGCCTGCCGCTGCGTAGCCTCAAGGGCTGGGCGATGCTGCTGGGGGTAACGGCCGCCATCGGCTGCGCCGGCTGGTTCCTGCGCAGCTGGGTACCGCCCGCCACCCTGTGGATGACCGAAGTCGCCATCAGCACCCAACTGCAAGACCGCACGCCGGGCGACGACCTCAAGCAAGTCACCGCCGCCCAATTGCGCAGTGGTGGGCTGTATGCGTACACCGCGATCAACGCGCCACGCGGGCTTGATGAGCGGATCTACCATGTGTGGAAATTCAACGGCCAGGAAGTCGACCGCATTGCCCTGGACATCCATGGTGGGCGCAAGGAGGGCTATCGCGCCTGGACCCACAAGCAGAATTTCCCGGGTGATGCCGTGGGGCGCTGGCAGGTGCAGGTGCTCACCGAAGACGGCCAGGTCATCGGCGTTCTGCGCTTCAAGGTGATAGACACAGCACAAGCGGACAACCCAAAGTAAGCCGGATCGTGCTATTACGTAGCAATTGTGGATAGCCAAACAAGCTCGGAGCTTATGACCACTCGCACGACGGCCGGCGCGGCCCATCTTGATACGTCCAGCACCCCGCCTTCGCTACGGATTACCGGCGACTGGACGCTGGCCCACTACGCCCACCTGAAGAAGCTGTCGGCCACACTCGACGGCCAATACGACGCCGGCGCCCGCATTGACCTCAACGGCCTCGGTGCGCTGGATACCGCCGGCGCCTCGCTGCTGGTGGAGCTGCTGGGCCCTGCGCGCATCGAACATTCTGCCGAACAAACTGACTGCACCCTGGCAGCCGCCGACCGTGCACTGCTCAAGACCGTCTACCGCTCCCTGAATGACTTTTGCGTACCGGTCAAAGAGCCGGAAGAGGCCGCCGGCATTCAAGTGTTGGCCCGCATCGGCCGCGCAGTAGACACGGTCTGGCAAGACGCAATGAAGCTGTTGGGCTTTATCGGCCTGATCCTCGAAACCTTCGCCCGCGGTATTTGGCGGCCCAAGCGCTGGCGCCTGACGCCTATGGTCGCCCACATCGAACAGACGGGCCTGGATGCGGCGCCTATCGTCGCGCTGCTGACCTTTCTGGTAGGCGCCGTCGTGGCCTTTCTCGGCGCCACCGTGCTCAAGAGCTTCGGCGCGACGATCTTTACCGTGGACCTGGTGGCCTTCTCCTTCCTGCGCGAATTCGGCGTGTTGCTTACCGCAATCCTCATCGCCGGCCGTACCGCCAGTGCATTCACCGCGCAAATCGGCTCCATGAAAGCCAACGAAGAAATCGACGCCATCCGTACCCTGGGCCTGGACCCCATGGAGCTGTTGGTATTGCCGCGCGTGCTGGCGCTACTGGTGGCGTTGCCGATGCTGACCTTCCTGGCGATGCTCTCGGGGATCGTCGGCGGTGGCGTGGTGTGTGCGGTGGCCCTGGATATTTCGCCGGCGATGTTTCTTTCGCTGCTGCAATCGGACATTGGCGTGCAGCACTTTCTGGTGGGCATGGTGAAGGCGCCGATCTTTGCGTTTTTGATCGCGGCCATTGGTTGCCTGGAAGGTTTTAAAGTCAGCGGCAGTGCCGAGTCGGTCGGCGCGCACACCACATCGAGCGTGGTGCAATCGATCTTTGTAGTGATCGTGCTGGATGCGGTCGCGGCGATGTTTTTCATGGAGATGGGCTGGTGAGTCGTCTACACCGTGCGCCCACTGAGGCGGTGATTGAAGTGCGTGGCTTGTGCAATCGCTTTGGCAGCCAAAGCGTGCATGAGAACCTCGACCTGGATTTGTACAAAGGCGAGATCCTGGCGGTGGTGGGGGGCTCTGGCAGCGGTAAATCCGTGTTGTTGCGCAGCATCGTTGGCCTGCGGCGCCCCAGCGAAGGCGAAGTACGGGTGTTCGGCAAAAACCTGCCGAGCCTACCTGAACATGAACGCTCACTGGTAGAACGCCGCTTTGGCGTACTGTTCCAGAAGGGCGCGCTGTTTTCCTCGCTGACGGTGACCGAGAACGTGGCCCTGCCATTGATCGAGCACGCCGGCCTCAGCCGCGCCGATGCCGAGCACTTGGCGGCGGTCAAGCTGGCCCTGGCGGGGTTGCCGCTGTCGGCGGCCGATAAATACCCGGCCTCGTTATCCGGCGGCATGATCAAACGTGCCGCCCTGGCCCGCGCACTGGCCTTGGACCCGGACATCCTGTTCCTGGACGAACCCACCGCCGGTCTCGACCCCATTGGCGCGGCGCAATTCGACCAACTGATCCTCACCCTGCGTGATGCGTTGGGCTTGAGTGTGTTCCTGGTCACCCACGACCTCGACACGCTGTACACCATCACCGACCGTGTGGCGGTGCTGGCGCAGAAGAAAGTGCTGGTGGCCGACGCCATCGATGTCGTTTCGGAAACGGACGACGCCTGGATTCACGAATATTTCCACGGCCCCCGGGGCCGCGCGGCATTGGATGCCGCTCAATCGCTCAACGAGGTATGACATGGAAACCCGAGCCCATCATGTGATGATCGGACTGTTCAGCGTAATTGTGGTGGTCGGGGCGATGCTGTTTGGCCTGTGGCTGGCCAAGTCCAGCGTCGATACCGCCTTCCAGGATTACGAAGTGATCTTCAACGAAGCGGTCAGCGGCCTGTCCCAAGGCAGTGCGGTTCAGTACAGCGGCATCAAGGTGGGCGATGTCATCAGCCTGCGTCTGGACCCCAAAGACCCACGCCGCGTCCTGGCGCGCATCCGCCTGGCCGGGCAAACGCCAATCAAGGAAGACACCCAGGCCAAACTGGCCCTGACCGGTATCACCGGCACCTCGATCATCCAGCTCAGTGGGGGCACCCCGCAGAGCCCGGAGCTCAAGGGCAAGGACGGCAACCTGCCGGAAATCATCGCGTCGCCATCGCCTATCGCACGCCTGCTCAATAACAGCAACGACCTGATGACCAGCGTCAACCTGCTGCTGCACAACGCCAACCACCTGTTCTCGCGGGAAAACGTCGAACGCCTGAGCAACACCTTGGATAACCTGCAACAAACCACCGGCGCCATTGCCGAGCAACGCGGCGACATCAAGGTGGTGATGCAGCAATTGATGCAGGTGAGCAAACAGGCGGGCGCGGCGCTGGAGCAAACCACCGTGCTGATGCGCAGCGCCAATGGTTTGCTCAGTGAACAAGGCAAGCAAGCCTTCGGCAGCGCCGAGCAGGCGATGAAATCCCTGGAGCAAAGCACCGCCACCATCAATACCTTGCTGACCAATAACCAGGACTCGGTGAACAGCGGCATGCAGGGCCTCAACGAACTGGCGCCAGCCGTGCGCGAGTTGCGTGAAACCCTCGGCTCGCTGCGCGCCATCTCCCGCCGTCTGGAAGCCAACCCCAGCGGTTACCTGCTGGGCAGCGACAAGAACAAGGAGTTCACGCCATGAAGCGTGCGTATCACATGATCGTCCCCATGGCCCTGGCACTGGTCAGCGCGTGTTCGATCCTACCCAAGCCGGACCCTTCGGACGTGTACCGCCTGGCGTCCACCCAGCCGGCCAGCCAAGGCACGCCGGTGAGTTGGTCGCTGCGCGTGACCAAGCCGCAGACCAGCGAGTTTCTCGATAGCCCGCGCATCGCCGTAGTGCCAGATGGCAACTTGATCAGCAACTACGCGAATTCACGCTGGAGCGACCCGGCGCCTGTGCTGCTGCGTAATCGCCTGCTGGATGGCTTCCAGCGCGACGGGCGCGTGACGTTGTTGAGTACCGACGAGACCAACCTGCAAGCCGACTATGAACTGGGCGGGCAGTTGCAGGCGTTTCAGAGTGAGTATCGAGGCAAATCGGTGGAGGTGGTGATTCGCCTCGACGCGCGATTGGTGCGTGGGCGTGATCACAGGATTATCGCCAGCCGCCGGTTTGAAGTGAGGCAGCCGGTGAGTGACGCCAAGGTGCCAGCGGTGGTGGCTGCTTTTGGCCAGGCTGGGGATCAGTTGAATAAGCAGGTGGTGGATTGGGTAGTCAGCCAGGGCAATACCGCTCTGAAACCTTGAAGGCCTCATCGCAGGCAAGCCAGCTCCCACATTTTACTGCGTTCACACATCAAACTGTGGGAGCTGGCTTGCCTGCGATAACGATTGTGGCCTTAACCAAAAAACCAGTAGCACACCGAAATAGCCGCGACCACACCAGCAAACTCCGCGAACAACGCACATCCCACCGCATGCCGCGCCCGCTGGATGCCTACCGAGCCGAAGTACACGGCCAGCACATAAAACGTGGTTTCAGTACTGCCCTGTATCGTCGCCGCCACCAACGCCGCAAAGCTGTCCACACCCTGGGTCTGCATGGTCTCGATCAGCATCGCCCGTGCCGCACTGCCGGAGAACGGCTTGACCATTGCGGTCGGCAGAGCGTCGACAAAGCGCGTATCCAGGCCCGTCCAGGCCACCACATGGCGAATCCCTTCCAGGCCGAACTCCAAGGCGCCCGAGGCACGCAACACGCCAACCGCACACAGCATCGCCACCAGATAGGGCAGTAGGTTCTTGGCTACGTCGAAGCCTTCCTTGGCGCCTTCGACGAATGCCTCGTACACCTTGACCTTGCGCAACGCGCCGATCACCAGAAACAGCATGATCAAGCCAAACAGCGTGAGGTTGCCCAGGATCGACGACAAACCGGCCAGCGCTGTGGCAGACAGGGTCGCCAGCAGCGCCATGAAGCCGCCCAGTACCAGCGCGCCGGGGATCAGATAGGCCAGCACCACCGGGTCCCACAAACGCAGGCGCTGCATCACCGCCACCGACAGCAGGCCCACCAGCGTCGAGGCGCTGGTGGCCAGCAGGATCGGCAGGAACACCAGCGTCGGGTCCGCAGCGCCTTGCTGGGCGCGGTACATGAAGATGGTCACCGGCAACAGCGTCAGCGAGGACGCGTTGAGCACCAGGAACAGGATCTGAGCGTTGGTCGCCGTATTGGGGATGGGGTTGAGCTCTTGCAGCGCCTTCATGGCTTTCAGGCCGATGGGCGTGGCGGCGTTGTCCAGGCCCAGGCCGTTGGCGGCAAAGTTGAGGGTGATCAAACCGATCGCGGGGTGCCCGGCGGGCACTTCCGGCATCAGGCGGCGAAACAGCGGGCCGAGGGCCTTGGCCAGCCAATCGACGATCCCGGCTTTTTCCGCAATCCGCAGAAAGCCCAGCCATAACGTCAGGGTACCGAACAGCAGCACCATGACCTCCACCGACAATTTGGCCATGGCGAAAATGCTTTCGACCATCGCCGCGAAGATCCCGGCGTTACCGCCCACCAGCCATTGCGCCAGTGCTGACACCATTGCCACGACAAAGAAGCCAAGCCACAGGCCATTGAGCATCAGATAAGTCCCCCGAAAGATGGGGCGAATGATAACGGGGCTGGCAGAAACGACAAACCCCGGAATTTTCCGGGGTTTGTTTTCGATCAATCTGCAATCAGCTACGGGTGGCTTGTGCCGTAGCCAGGGCTTCCTTGCTGCGCCAGTGCGGCAGGGAATTCCAGTAGCGCTCGCCCTTGGCGTCGTCGTACATGCCTTCCCAACGGGAGATAACCAGTACGGCCAAGGCATTGCCGATCACGTTCAGGGCGGTACGCGCCATGTCCATCACACGGTCGACACCGGCGATAAACGCCAAGCCTTCCAGTGGGATGCCCACGCTGCCCAGCGTCGCCAACAACACCACGAAGGACACGCCCGGCACGCCGGCGATACCTTTGGAGGTCACCATCAGGGTCAGTACCAGCATCAGTTGCTGGCCGATCGACAGGTCGATGCCATACAGCTGGGCAATGAAGATGGCCGCGATGCTCTGGTACAGGGTCGAACCGTCGAGGTTGAACGAATAGCCGGTCGGCACCACGAAGCTGCAGATCGCTTTCGGCGCGCCGTAGGCTTCCATCTTCTCGATCACACGCGGCAGCACGGTTTCGGAGCTGGCGGTGGAGTAAGCCAATACCAACTCATCTTTGAAGATGCGGATCAGCTTGAGGATCGAGAAGCCAAACAGGCGTGCGATCAAACCCAGGACCGCGAAGGCGAAGAACAGGATCGCGACGTAAACCAGGATCACCAGCTTGGCCAGCGGCAGCAGCGAGGCGAAGCCGAAGTTGGCGACCGTCACCGCGATCAGTGCAAATACACCGATAGGGGCGTACTTCATGATCATGTGGGTGACTTTGAACATGCTCTCGGACACGCCCTGGAACATGGTCACCAGCGGTTCGCGCAGTTCAGGCTTGAGACTCGACAGGCCCAGGCCGAACAACACCGAGAAGAAGATGATCGGCAGCATCTCGCCACGGGCAACAGCGGCGAAGATATTCGAGGGGATCAAGTTGAGGATGGTCTCGATGAACGCATGTTCATGCTGCACTTCGGCGGCAGTCGCCTGGTACTTGGAGATATCGACGGTACCCAGGGTACTCATGTCGATGCCAGCGCCTGGGTGGAACAGGTTGGCGAGCAACAGGCCCACCACGATGGCGATGGTGGTGACGATTTCGAAGTAGAGGATGGTTTTGACGCCGATACGACCGAGCTTTTTCGCGTCGCCTACACCGGCAATGCCGACGATCAGCGAAGAAATCACAATCGGGATCACGATCATCTTGATCAGGCGGATAAAGATATCGCCCGCCGGCTGCAACACATTGCTGATCCACCAGGCCTTTTCAGCACTGAAATGGTTGAGCACGGCACCGATTGCAATGCCCAGTACCAAACCGATGAGGATCTGCCAGGCGAGGCTTAGCTTTGCCTTCTTCATGTCATTACCCTTGCTTCAAGTGGACTTACGGCAAATGCGCCAGCTGCAACGCTCGAAAGCGAAAAAGTGTGTGCATCTGCCTCCATGGAAGGTCACCGCAGCGTGGCCGAAATGGCTTACTGGCAGGCGAAAAAAGGCGCAACTATTCCCATGCAAGGGAGCGACGTCTAATGCCGTAAACGCCTACCCTATGCCGAATCGGCATGGCTTTTTTTGAAAATATTTGTCCAAACGGTCAGTTCGTATCCGCCATTCGAGCGGGTGAATATGCCGTTAAGCAGCCAAATCAGGCTCGCGCAGAGATACTGGACGACTTCGATTGGCTGGCAGAAATGTCTGAGAAATCCATTACCTAGGATCGGAAAGATCCTATAGCGCGATTGAAAAATTCTCGATAGATGGTCACACCGACATATCCGGTAATGGTTGGCCAGACGCAAAAAACAAAACTGCGGCTATAGGCGGCATGAAACGCGGGAATGAGAGTCGTAAGCCCGCCGCAAGTTCAGCAAGCTTGAGGTCTTGTGAACTTGCGTCGCAGCTTTTCGCCTGACCCGGCCCTTGCGCAGGTACTCCCTGTACCCGTAGGTCACGCCGATCCTGATCGATCAGAGCAACCCGGCCCCCTGGTCATGCATCACTCAAGGAACGATGCAAACAGAAAGAAGCACAAGGGCTTCCTTCTATGGACGCCGGCTCCGTCAGACGGAACCTAGTACCAATTCGGATCTTTCTTGAGCTGTTCCATCAGCAGCTTTTGCATACCCTCGTCCGGCTTACCGAGGAAACGGTAATCGGCGTGCCGTGTCGGGGACTTGTCCGCTGGCAAACCCGCCGGGACTTCCACCAACATGGCGTAGGCATCTTCCTTGTCGAGGCTGAAGGCAACGATCAGGCGCTTGTTCAGGCAGGTGTCTGCGGTTTCACAAAGCGGCCCGACCAAGTACTTGTCGCCATCTTCCTCAACGGCATTCATTTGCTCGGCCGTGCCCGACAGGTTCATCACCCATTCGGGCAGGCGTTCCTCTTTCTTCACCACGTCTTGCCAGGTTTCACGGTACTGCGGATCCGCGCTGAGCAATTCGTTAGCCCGGGATTGGCCGTCGTTGGCGGCCATGGCCAGGCCGCTGCCGCCAAACAGCAGGGCGGCAGCAAGGGCTTTAAAAGGCAGGCTGACCATATTCAACCTCGGCCTTTGCGACCAAAGAAGAACGAAGCGATAAACATCACCAGGAAGACCACAAACAGGATCTTGGCGATGCCGGTGGCGGTGCCAGCGATACCACCGAAGCCCAGGACTGCGGCCACAATGGCGATGATCAGAAATGTGATTGCCCAACTCAACATGGTGATTCTCCTTATGCTTCTATAGGGGTAACAGCGGTGATACCGTGCAGCCGCTCAACACGAGCGACATTTTTTACCTAGAACACCCAACGGTCATGGGCCGGCAGTTCGTCCAGAGTGGAACCCTGGTCTACCAGGCTCAATTGCGGGGCAGTCACATCGGCGCTGGCGCTGCCAATGGAACGAAAATGGGTCTGGGTCATGACAGGACGTTCAAATTGCGGGGCTGGCTGCGCACGCTCCTGCCAATGCTGCAACTGCTGGCCGGCAATCAACGTGACCATCAAGGCCAGGCTGGCGAACAGGCCCTGCTGCAAGCGCAGCGGCGATACACGCAATTGGCTGAGGCTTTGGCGAGTCATGCTGCATTACTCCCGCATTCTGATTATTCGTTCATGACGCTCTTGGGGGAGATATTGCAGAGTGCATGCCAGCTTTATTGCAAAATAAAACACAATAAAATCAAGCACTTACACTTGCTCGATAGATTCGTCGCCTAGCATCCTGCACGATGCCTCCTTGCAGGCCGTGCGAAATGCACGATGACCAGTGGGCGGAACCAGACACCTGGCGCGCACATCGAAGGATCGAAGAGCAACAAGTCCTGAAAATGTCCGCAAACCACGTCTGTAGGAAGGCGCGCAGATAGCTGCACGAAGAAGCCTTTTATGAATCAGAATAAACCATGCAACTTGCCCGATTATTCCGGGACTAAACACCATCACATTTATAGTTAAGGAGTGCGGGACAGATGGATTCAGCCAAGGAACTTCAAGGCCGCATTCTTTTAGTGGATGACGAATCCGCGATCCTGCGCACCTTCCGCTATTGCCTGGAAGATGAGGGCTACACCGTCGCCACCGCGAACAGCGCCGCCCAGGCCGATGCCCTGATGCAGCGTCAGGTGTTCGACCTGTGCTTCCTCGACCTGCGCCTGGGCGAGGACAATGGCCTGGACGTGCTGGCCCAGATGCGCGTGCAGGCTCCGTGGATGCGCGTGGTGATTGTGACCGCCCATTCGGCCGTGGATACCGCCGTGGACGCCATCCAGGCTGGCGCCGCCGACTATCTGGTCAAGCCTTGCAGCCCTGACCAACTGCGCCTGGCCACGGCCAAACAGCTGGAGGTACGTCAGCTCTCTGCGCGGCTGGAAGCGCTGGAAGGCGAGGTGCGCCAGCCCAAAGACGGCCTGGACTCCCATAGCCCGGCAATGATGGTGGTGCTGGAAACCGCGCGGCAGGTGGCCGGGACGGACGCCAATATCTTGATTCTCGGCGAGTCCGGCACCGGTAAAGGTGAGTTGGCTCGGGCGATACACGGTTGGAGCAAGCGCTCGAAGAAGTCCTGCGTGACCATCAACTGCCCATCACTGACCGCCGAACTGATGGAAAGCGAACTGTTCGGCCATAGCCGCGGCGCATTCACCGGCGCCAGTGAAAGCACCCTGGGCCGAGTGAACCAGGCGGACGGCGGTACGCTGTTTCTCGACGAGATCGGCGATTTCCCCCTCACGTTGCAACCCAAGTTGCTGCGGTTTATACAAGACAAAGAGTATGAGCGCGTGGGCGACCCAGTCACCCGCCGCGCTGACGTGCGCATCCTCGCAGCCACCAACCTGAACCTGGAAGACATGGTGCGCGATGGCCGTTTCCGTGAAGACTTGCTCTACCGCCTGAATGTCATCACCTTGCACCTGCCCCCGCTGCGCGAACGCAGTGAAGACATCCTGACCCTGGCTGACCGCTTCCTTGCCCGCTTCGTCAAGGAATACGCACGCCCGGCGCGCGGCTTCAGCGATAATGCCCGCGAAGCGCTACTGAACTACCGCTGGCCCGGCAATATTCGTGAACTGCGCAACGTAGTGGAACGCGCCAGCATCATCTGCCCCCAGGAGAAGGTTGAGATCAGCCACCTGGGGATGGCTGAGCAACCGGCCAACAATGCACCGCGTATCGGGTCGGCTTTGAGCCTTGACGAGCTGGAGAAAGCCCATATCGGCGCCGTACTTGCGACCAGCGACACACTGGACCAAGCGGCCCGCACACTCGGCATCGATGCGTCGACGCTGTACCGCAAACGCAAGCAGTACAACCTTTGAACAGGACCTTATGAAGCTCGCGATGAAACTGCGCACCCGGTTATTCCTGAGCATCTCAGCCTTGATTACCGTGGCTTTGCTGGGGTTGGTCCTGGGCTTGGTCAGCGTCATGCAAATGGCCAAGACCCAGGAATCGCTGATCCGCAGTAATTTCATCACCCTGGACCTGGGGCTCAAATTGCGTCAGAGCCTGGGCGACCAGTTGATCATGATGCTGGAGAAGCGTCCCGACCCAGACGCCCTGCAAGCCTCCAAGCAGCATTATTTCGATCTGTTGGATCAGGGCATCGCCCATGAGCAGGTCGACGGCAAAAACCATGGTTTCAGCCAGGCACGCTCGGATTACCAGAATCTGCTCAAGGCGTTTGACCAATCCCAGCAGACATCACCGCCTGCGGGCAGCAAGGAAAAGCTCACCGAGACCTTCAACATACTGCGCAACGGCTTGATCGCCGACCACAAGCGGGCCCTGGAAAATATCAGTACCAGTGAGCATAAATCCCGTGAGCGCGCCCTGTTGATAGCGGGCCTGCTCGGGCTGGTAGGGCTCGCGGTGCTGATCATCGGTTTCGTCACGGCCCATGGCATCGCCCGGCGTTTCGGTGGTCCCATCGAGGCCCTGGCCAAGGCCGCCGACAAGATCGGGCAGGGCGACTTTGAAGTCACGCTGCCGATCTCCTCCGCAGCGGAAATGAACCTGCTGACCCGCCGTTTCGGCATCATGGCCGAAGCGTTGCGCCAACATCAGGCCACTAACATCGATGAACTGCTGGCCGGCCAACAGCGCCTGCAAGCGGTGCTCGACAGTATCGATGACGGCCTGTTGATGATTGATCGCCAAGGCTGCCTGGAGCACCTCAACCCTGTAGCGCAGCGCCAATTGGGCTGGGATGAGGAGCGGCTGGGTCAAGGCCTTGGCGAAGCCATGGGTCGTGCGGAAATGGATGAACAGCTGCAACTGGTGCTGCGCGGCGGCAACCTGGAGCGGGCCCCGGACGATCTGGAGGTGGAAGTCGAGGGTGAGTTGCGCCTGCTGACCTACAGCCTGACCCCGGTTAGCCATACACAGGGGCACATTCTCGGGGCCGTGATGGTGCTGCATGATGTGACTGAACAGCGCGCCTTCGAACGGGTGCGCAGCGAGTTCGTATTGCGCGCCTCCCATGAGCTGCGCACGCCGGTTACCGGCATGCACATGGCCTTCGGCTTGTTCCGAGAGCGGGCCAAGTTCCCACCGGACTCCCGCGAGGCGGACCTGCTGGATACGGTGAATGAAGAAATGCAGCGCCTGATGCAGTTGATCAACGACCTGCTCAACTTCTCGCGTTACCAGAACGGCCTGCAAAAACTCACCCTGGGTACGTGCGATGTCACCGACTTGCTGGAGCACGCACGGGCTCGATTTGCTGAGCCTGCGAACGCCCAGCACATTGAATTGCTGGTGGAGGCCCAACCTGAGTTGCCACGGCTATATGCCGACCAAGTGCAACTGGAGCGGGTGCTCGACAACCTGTTGGGCAATGCCCTGCGCCACACCGCCGAAGGCGGGCAGATTCGCCTGCAGGCACGACGGCATGGCGAGCGGGTGATTATCAGCGTCGAGGACAACGGCGAAGGCATTGCCTACGGCCAGCAAGGGCGGATCTTCGAACCCTTTGTACAGGTGGGCCGCAAGAAGGGCGGTGCGGGCCTGGGCTTGGCACTGTGCAAGGAAATCGTGCAATTGCACGGCGGCCGCATGGGTGTGTACTCACGACCGGGGCAGGGTACGCAGTTCTATATGGCATTGCCCCTGTAGGAGCGAGAACCCTATAGCGAGCAAGCTTGCTTGCGCTGGGGTGCGAAGCGCCCCTCAAAAAAGCCGGCTCCAGCTTCGCTGTCGAACGGGAGCAAGCTCCCTCGCCACAGCAAGCTCGCTCCAACATTGTTACACCATCAGCGGTGATTCAAGGCCTTCAGGATCGCGGCGCTTTCAGCGTCTGGGGTGCCGTCAAACAATGACGGGCGAAAGCGCATCTGGAACGCAGCGATGACGTGCCTTGTGGCCACATCCAGCTCACCGGTCTGCGGCGTCTGGTAGCCCAGGCGCGCCAGCTCTTCCTGGAACCAGGTAATGCTCGGCAACTGCGCGGCGTACTGCACCTGGAACCGGGCCACTGCCTGGGCATCCGGCCACACGGCCAGACCTTCTGCCGCCAAGCGTTTCCAAGGGAACAACGGGCCTGGGTCCAGCTTACGCAGTGGGGCAATGTCGCTGTGCCCGATGATGTTCTTGGGGTCGATGCCATTGCGCTTGCTGATGTCCTTGAGCAGCACGATCAGCGACTGCACCTGCGCTTCGGAATACGGGTACCACACACGCCCCGTCGGCGTATCACTGAACCCTGGGTTGACGATCTCGATGCCGATGGAGCTGGAATTGAGCCAGGTGCGCCCCATCCACTCGCTTTGCCCGGCGTGCCAGGCGCGCTGGCTTTCATCCACCAGCTTGTAGATGGTGCCGGAGGCGTCGTCGCCGATCAGGTAATGGCTGCTGACCTGGCCATGGGTCAACAGCGCCAGGGAACGTTCAAGGTTGGTCGAGGTGTAATGCACCACAACGAACTGCACGCGGTTGTCGTGGTTGACCGAAGGATGGCTGGTGTTCAGGCGCGGGCCGCTGGCGCAGCCGGCAAGCAGAAGAAACGCTAAAGCGATATACAAGGATTTCATGGCGAGAGGCATTACACTGAAAGACGATAATGCAACAGTGTAACGTAAGGTTCATGGCTAGGCGGTCAAATCACAAAATGGAACATCTTTTATGCCGCCTGCACCTGATTACGTCCCGCAGCCTTTGCCCTGTAGAGCGCCTCGTCGGCACGCTTGAGCGCCAGGTCACTGCGCTCGCCGGCCTGAAACTGCGCCACGCCCATGGACACCGTGATCGTTACCGGCTCGCCCTTGAAGTGGAACGGGCACGCTGCAATGGCCTCACGCAATACTTCACCTACGGCCAGGGCATCCGCCAAAGCTGAGTCGGGCATGAGCAGCACAAACTCTTCACCACCAAACCGCGCGATGAAGTCAGTCGGCCGCAGGCGTTTGCTCAGCACGTTGGCGATGATCTTCAAGACCTTGTCCCCTGCCAGGTGACCGTAACCGTCGTTGATGCGCTTGAAGTGGTCCAGGTCGAGCATGGCCAGCGACAGGCTGTTACCGCGCTGATGCCAGGCGTTGACCTCGTAATCGAGGCGTTCGCTCCACTCCGCACGGTTGGGCAGCCCGGTGAGCGGATCGATCAAGGCCTTCTGGCGCTGCACCTCCAGGTGCTCGCGGTATCCCTGGGCCTCCTGCTCCATATGGGCCACGCGTTCAGCCAGGCCTTTGAGGCGTGCGGCCACTTCCTGTTCCCGCAGGTCACGCTGTTGCTGGTGTTCATCCATGGTGCCGAGCAAGCCTTCAAGGTGGCTTTCGAGCACCTGCTTGAGGCTGTCCAGGTCGGCGGCGTCCTGCACGCTGCTTTGCAGGCCGTCCACCTGCTCGCGAATCTGTGTGTCCAACTCCCGCGCGGCCAGGCTGCTGTCGGCGTGGCCGTCGCTGGCGACCTGCAAATGCCCCTGGAATGCCTCGAGACGCTCGTTGAGCTGCTTGAGATAGGCCTCGAACTCATGCTGGCCACTGTCGGTGACCGCCAGCATCAGCACGGCCAGGTCATCCAGGATCGGCAGCAGTTCGTACCAATTCAAACCATGGGCGAGACGCTCACGCATCGCCTCGGCCTGGGGCTGGTGACGTTCGGGCAGGGAAAGGTCTTCCAGCAGGCCGAGCAAAGTGCCTTCAATGTGCTTGGCCACCGAGCTGTAGGACGGTTCAGGCGAATCGGGCAGGGCGTAGGTGCCGTCCGGTTGCAGCTCGTCAGGCTCGGGGCTTTCCAGCACGGGGGGCAGCGACAGGCTGCCGATGGTGGTCTCATCCGGCGTTTCGACTGGAGCCGGCGGCGGTTCGATAAAGGCAGCGAGTGCGCTTTCGTGAGCAGGCTCCGCAACCGGTGGCGCCTGCACGTCGGGCTCCGGTAATTGCGCAGGCGCAATCGACGGCAGCTCTGGAGCGTCGAATACCGGCGTTTCTCTGGCGACCTCTTGCCCTTCGGCCGCGGCAACAGGCGCAGCCTTCAAGGCCACGGGTGTGGGTGACAGCGGTGCAAAGGCACGCAAGGCTTGGGTCAGCTCTTCCGATTGCGCAGGTTCTTCCGGTTCGGGTGCGGGTTTGGGCGCTGCAGGCTTTGGCGCTGCCAATTGCATTGCCGGCAGTGGCTCAGCGTCAACCGGCAATGCTTCACTGGCGGCCTCCTTACTACCGAACAGGCGTTGCAACAGGCCCGGGCCTGGGCGTGCGGTATCGCCTTCAGGCTCCAGATTATTCAGCGCCTGCCCCTGCAGGCTGCTCAGCTCACTGAGTAGCAGGGGTATCTCCCGCGCTTGTGCCACGCGACCATCGAGTTGCTTGGCGAAGGTTTTCAGCGGGCGAGCCACCTCGCGGGGCAACGGCAGCTTTTGCAACTGGGTGACCAAGGCGGTGAGCGCGGTGCTGATCTGGTCGACACGGGTTTCGCGGCGCTGCTCCGAATCCAGCACGGCCTTTTCCAGGCGTGGCAGTAAAGCGGCGAGGGCAGCGTCCATGTCGTCCGTGCGCACGACATCGCGCATTTCCTTCATGCATTGATCGACGGCGCGGTCGGTGCCTTCAGCGGCCAGCGTGCTGCGCACCAGCCCGCGGCGCAGCAAATCGAGGCGGGCAGCCCAGCGGCGTTCGAGTTTGTCTTGTTGCTCGATGCTCTGGAGGTATTTCTCTTTCCAGCGCTGGGCGTCGTCGCTCATGCAAGGGGTCCGCGAGGGCCTGGGCTCAACGCGGGTAATGCATCAGCCGTGAGCGAACCCGGCAGACGAATCTCTACCGCGACCGGCAGGTGATCGGAAATGGGCTGCGCTAGCACCTGCACACTTTCCAGTGTGAGGCTTGGGCTGAGCAGGATATGGTCAAGACAGCGCTGCGGGCGCCAGCTGGGAAACGTGGCTTCGACTTGCGGGGCCAGTAACCCCAGGTCGCGCAGCGGAGAATTCTGCAGCAGGTCGTTGGCATGGGTGTTCATGTCACCCATGAGCACCTGGTGCTTGTAGTTACCAATCAATTCACGCACGTAGGCCAGTTGCAGGTTGCGCGTACGCCCCCCGAGGGCCAGGTGCATCATCACCACCACCAAGGCTTCCGGGCCTTCGCCAAAACGCACAAGGATCGCCCCGCGCCCTTTGGGGCCTGGCAAGGGATGATCTTCAATAGCCGTGGGTTTGAGGCGGCTGAGTACGCCATTGCTGTGCTGCGCCAGGCGCCCCAGGTTGCGGTTGAGTTGCTGATACCAGTACGGGAAGGCGCCCAGCTGAGCCAGGTGTTCCACCTGGTTGATATAGCCGGAGCGCAGGCTGCCGCCGTCGGCTTCCTGCAGGGCGACCAAGTCGAAGTCGCTGAGCAGGTCGCCGATTTTCTGCAGGTTACCGGTACGCCCCTTGTGGGGCAGCAGGTGCTGCCAGCCACGCGTGAGGTAGTGCCGATACTTCTCGGTACTGTTGCCCACCTGGATATTGAAGCTGAGCAGGCGCAAGCGGCTGTCTGCCGGCAGGCCTGTGGACTCCAGGTGATGCTCGTTGACCTGCGGTTCATGCAGGCCAACGACACGCTCGGTACCCCAGCGGCGCATGGCGAGCCCCTTACTTGGCAGCGCGTTCTTTGGCAATCAGTTGGTCAGCAACGTTCAGGGTCGCTTCAGGACCACCGGTGCTGCCCAGGTCGAAACGGTATTTGCCGTTGACGATCAGAGTTGGAACGCCTTGCACGCCGTACTTCTGCGCGAGTTCCTTGGCCTGTTTGATCTGGCCCTGGATAGCGAAGGAGTTAAAGGTCGCGAGGAACTTGTCCTTGTCGACACCTTGAGTAGCAACGAAGTCAGCCATTTCGTCCGGCTTGGTCAGGCGCTTGCCTTGTTTCTGGATCGCTTCGAAGACAGCGTTGTGGACCTTGTGCTCAACACCCATGGCTTCCAGGGTCAGGAACAGTTGGCCGTGGGCGTCCCATGGGCCACCGAACATGGCAGGAATGCGACGGAAGTTAACGTCCTTGGGCAGCTTTTCAGCCCATGGGTTGATAGTCGGCTCGAAGGCGTAGCAATGCGGGCAGCCGTACCAGAACAGCTCCACCACCTCGATCTTGCCGGGTACCGCAACCGGAATCGGGTTAGCCAGTTCAACATAGGTTTTACCGGCTTCAAGCGGCACATCGGCAGCTTGAGCGGTCATGCCGAAGAGGCTGGCAGTGACGAGAGCGGCGCTGAGGATCAGATTACGCATGCTTTACTCCTGGACAAATAAAGTCGCCTCACGCGACCTTTGTTGTGACAGGTCTACGCGGACATGAGTTCGTTAGTGTAACGGCAGCGGCCACAAAAAAGGGCGGCCTGAGCCACCCTTTTTATGCTTGCATCGCGGGATTAATCGAGCGTTAACGCCCAGCCCCGTCAGTGCAGGCCCTGGATATAACTGGAGAGGGCTGCGATGTCTTCGTCGCTCAGCTTGCGAGCGATGGTGCGCATGGTCATGGCGTCCCCATCGTTGGCCCGGCCGGCTTCTTCTTTGCGGAAGTCGGTCAACTGTTTGGCGATGTAGGTGGCATGCTGGCCGCTCAGGTGCGGGAAGCCTGCGGCAGCGTTGCCTGCGCCATTGGGCGAGTGGCAACCGGTGCAGGCGGGCAAGCCTTTTTCCAGGTTACCGCCACGGAACAACTGCTCTCCGCGGGCGACCAATTTAGGATCGGCAGCTCCCACGCTACCCTTCTGGCTGGCAAAATACGCCGCGAGGTCCGCCAGGTCCTGATCGTTGAGATTGGTCAGCAGGCCGGTCATTTCCAGCACCGTGCGCTTGCCGTCCTTGATGTCATGCATCTGCTTGCTCAGGTAGCGTTCACCCTGGCCGGCCAGTTTGGGGAAGTTCGGCGCCGGGCTGTTACCATCCGGCCCGTGGCAGGCACCACACACGGCGGCCTTCGCTTGACCGGCAGTGGCATCACCTTTGACGGGGCCCTCTGCAGCGACGGCAGCGCCTGTGATGCCCAAGGTCAACAGCAGACTCACGATCAGTTTGTTCATCAGCTAATCCAACTACGGCTAAGGGTTTAAGAGTTATCTACCGGGTTTACTCACCATCAAATCAATGACGGCCTGGTAATCCTCAGTACTGCAGTCCATGCACAAACCACGCGGCGGCATTGCCTTGAAACCCTGGGTCACGCACTGCTTCAGCCTGACCATGCAAACTCGGTTGATCCTGTGTAGCCTGAGCGCCGTAAAGCGGAATCAGGGCAGCAGAAGCGAGCAACCGTCGGTCCATACATCGACCTATTCAGGGTTTGAGAGCGTTTTGCGTTCTAATGCGCAATAAAGGTCTTTCGCTCCCGTGAACCTCATCCTTCGCTGGGACAAAGCACACACAAAATCTGCGGCATTATATACTGGCGCTACTGAAACGGAAACGACACCGCTTGCCGCACCCTTTCTCGGCACCGCCCACATCGGAAATCTCATGCAACTCAAGAACCCCATCCTCGGCCTGTGCCAACAGTCCACCTTCATGCTCAGCGCCGCCAAAGTGGACCAATGCCCCGATGACGAGGGCTTTGAAGTCGCCTTTGCCGGCCGTTCCAACGCCGGTAAATCCAGCGCACTGAACACCCTGACTCACGCCAGCCTGGCGCGCACCTCGAAAACCCCGGGCCGCACGCAACTACTCAATTTCTTCAAGCTAGACGATGATCGGCGTCTGGTCGACCTGCCGGGCTACGGTTATGCAAAAGTACCTATCCCGCTGAAGCTGCACTGGCAGCGTCACCTTGAGGCTTACCTGGGCGGTCGCGAGAGTTTGAAGGGTTTGATCCTGATGATGGACATCCGCCATCCAATGACCGACTTCGACTTGCTGATGCTCGACTGGGCTGTCGCCAGCGGCATGCCGATGCACATTTTGCTGACCAAGGCCGACAAGCTCACCTACGGCGCAGCCAAGAACACCCTGCTCAAAGTGCAGTCCGAAATCCGTAAGGGCTGGGGCGATACCATCACGATTCAGCTGTTCTCCGCCCCCAAGCGCATGGGCCTTGAAGAGGCCTACACCGTACTGGCCGGCTGGATGGAATTGGCGGACAAGGGCGCAGAAATCGCCGAGTAACTTTTCTACGGGCAAAAAAAACCCCGGACTTCTTTTGGGGAGGGGAAGTTCGGGGTTCAAGTTCCGGACCGCTAGGGCGGGGTCTGGAATTATCTGCCAACACTTAACACAACATAGGAGCATTGAAGGGCTTCACCACCCATTCAGTAACTCTGAGTGGCAGTTCACAGGTTAAGTTCCGACAGGCTCAAAAAACTATTGGAAATAACTGACGACGGTTTCCGATCTAAACCGCTTCGCCACCACTAACGGTGATGGCAAAGCCGCGGAATCAGTGCGCCTCGTCCCAGTTATCGCCTACGCCTACGTCCACCACCAAAGGCACGTCCAACTGAGCCGCCGCGCTCATATGCTCGCGAATCTTCTCGCTGACCTGCGCGACCAGGTCTTCACGCACCTCCAGCACCAATTCGTCGTGCACTTGAAGGATGACCTTGGCATCCAGGCCCGACTCGGTCAGCCAGTTATCCACCTGCACCATGGCTTTCTTGATGATGTCCGCCGCCGTACCCTGCATCGGCGCGTTGATCGCTGTGCGCTCGGCCGCCGCGCGCTCCTGGGGCTTGTTGGAGTTGATATCCGGCAAGTACAGGCGCCGCCCGAAGAAGGTTTCGACGTACCCCTGATCCGCCGCCTGGGCGCGGGTTCGCTCCATATATTCGCGCACCCCTGGATAGCGAGCGAAGTACACATCGATGTAAGCCTTGGCGGTCTTGGTATCGACGCCGATGTCCTTGCCCAGCTTCTGGGCGCCCATGCCGTAAATCAGGCCAAAGTTGATCGCCTTGGCGCTGCGGCGCTGGTTGGACGTGACCTCATTCAACTCGACCTTGAACACTTCGGCCGCCGTGGCCGTGTGCACGTCCAGGTCATTGCGGAAGGCGTTCATCAGGCCTTCGTCCTTGGACAAATGCGCCATGATCCGCAGCTCGATCTGCGAATAGTCCGCCGCCAGCAGTTTGTAGCCCTTGGGCGCGACAAACGCCTGGCGAATGCGCCGCCCCTCGGCGGTGCGCACCGGGATGTTCTGCAGGTTCGGATCGCTGGAGGACAAGCGCCCGGTCGCCGCGACGGCCTGGTGGTAAGACGTATGAATACGCCCGGTACGCGGGTTGATCTGTTCCGGCAGGCGGTCGGTATAGGTACTTTTGAGCTTGCTCATGCTGCGGTACTGCATCAGTACCTTGGGCAACGGAAAATCATCTTCGGCCAGTTTGGCCAACACTTCCTCAGCGGTGGATGCCTGGCCCTTGCCGGTTTTTTTCAGCACCGGCATGCCGAGCTTCTCGTACAGGATCGCCCCGAGCTGCTTGGGCGAGCCCAGGTTGAATTCTTCACCGGCGATCTCGTACGCCTGGCGCTCCAGCTCGACCATCTTGTTACCCAGCTCGATGCTCTGAATGCCGAGCAGGTCCTTGTCTACCAGTGCGCCCTGGCGCTCGATGCGTGCCAGCACCGGCACCAGCGGGATCTCGATGTCCGTCAGCACACTGGCCAGGCTCGGGATCGCCGCCAGTTGCGCGTACAAGTGCTGATGCAGGCGCAAGGTCACGTCGGCATCTTCGGCCGCATAGGGGCCGGCTTGCTCAAGGGCGATCTGATCGAACGTGAGTTGCTTGGCCCCTTTGCCGGCGATGTCCTGGAAGCTGACCGTGTCGTGGTCCAGGTACTTCTTCGCCAGACTGTCCATATCGTGCCGGGTCGCGGTGGAATTGAGCACGTAGGATTCGAGCATGGTGTCGAAGGCGATGCCGCGCACGGTAATGCCCTGGGCAGGGTCGCCGCCAATGGCGCAGTTGGCCAGGATGTTCATATCGAACTTGGCGTGCTGGCCCACCTTGAGTTTGGTCGGGTCTTCCAACAGCGGTTTCAGGGCCAGCAGCACGGTGTCGCGGTCCAACTGATCCGGCGCGCCGATATAGGAATGGGTCAGCGGGATGTAGGCGGCTTCATGGGGCTGCACAGCAAACGAGACCCCGACCAATTGCGCCTGCTGGGCGTCGATGCCGGTGGTTTCGGTGTCGAAAGCAAACAACGGCGCATCGTGGAGTTTTTTCAGCCACACGTCGAAGGTAGCCTGGTCCAGAATGGTGGTGTAAACCGCCTCTACCGGTACCGATATAACAGCCTCGACCGGCATTTCGGCGGCCGGCGCAACCTCGCTCGCCGATTTGAGCTCGACACGCTTGGCATCGCGCTGAATCTCGTCGTGCCAGCTCTTGAACTCAAGCAGCGTGTACAGCTCCAGCAGCTTTTCGCGATCCGGTTCGATCAGGTGCAAATCATCCAACCCGATATCCAGCGGCACATCGATCTTGATCGTCGCCAACTGATAGGACAGGAATGCCATCTCCTTGTGCTCCTCCAGCTTGGCCGGCAGGGTCTTGGCCCCACGGATAGGCAGGGTCGGCACAATATCCAGCTGCTCATAAAGCTCTTTGAGGCCGCCATTGACTCCCACCAGCAAGCCGGAGGCGGTCTTGGGGCCAATGCCCGGAACGCCGGGAATGTTGTCGGACGAATCCCCCATCAACGCCAGATAGTCGATGATCTGCTCCGGAGCGACGCCGAATTTCTCCTTAACGCCCTCGATGTCCATCGAGCTACCGGTCATGGTGTTGACCAAGGTAATGTGGCCGTCCACCAGCTGCGCCATGTCTTTGTCACCGGTCGAGATCACCACCGGGCGGCTGGCGGCCGCGCTGCTGCGAGCCAGGGTGCCGATCACGTCATCGGCCTCGACGCCCTCGACGCACAGCAACGGGAAGCCAAGAGCGATCACGCTTTGATGCAGCGGCTCGATCTGCAGGCGCATGTCATCAGGCATGCTCGGGCGGTTGGCTTTGTATTCGGCGTACATCTCATCGCGAAACGTCCCACCCTTGGCGTCGAAAACCACCGCAAATGGGCTGTCCGGGTACTGCTTGCGCAGGCTTTTGAGCATGTTCAACACGCCCTTGACCGCACCGGTGGGCAGGCCTTTGGAGGTGGTCAGCGGTGGCAGCGCGTGGAAGGCGCGATACAGATAAGAAGAACCGTCCACCAGGACGAGGGGCGCTTGGCTCATGAGCAGGATCAACCTTTTCGGCGGGTCAGGCGCTAGAATAGCCGGACCAATGAAAACAAAGGGACAAGGTTATCATGCGTACATTCAATCGCCTGCTGTTGACCGGTTTGATTGCACTCGCTCCGATGGCTGCCATGGCGGCAGACAATGCCCCTGGAGGTGATCCGGAAGTTACCATTCGCACGGAAGGCGACAAAACCATCCAGGAATACCGCCAAAACGGCTTTCTGTACGCGATCAAGGTCACCCCGAAGGGCGCACCACCGTACTTTCTGGTACGTGCGGACGGCACCGACGCGAACTTCATCCGCTCTGACCAGCCGGATATGCTGATCCCGTCATGGAAGATCTTCGAATGGAAATGATTTCTTAATTTTAACCGGCGCTGCCCACCGCAGCGCCCGTAACGGCAGTTTTAACCATGTCTGTGTTCACCCCCCTGGCTCGGCCTGAGCTGGAAACCTTTCTCGCCCCTTATGGGCTCGGCCGCCTGCTTGATTTCCAGGGGATTGCCGCCGGCAGCGAAAACACCAATTTCTTTATCAGCCTGGAGCAGGGCGAGTTCGTCCTGACCCTGGTTGAGCGTGGCCCGGTGGCAGAAATGCCGTTCTTCATCGAACTGCTCGACGTGCTCCACGACGCCGACCTGCCTGTGCCGTACGCCCTGCGTACCACCGACGGCATCGCTTTGCGCGAACTCAAGGGCAAACCGGCCTTGCTGCAACCGCGCCTGGCGGGCAAGCACATCAAGGAGGCCAATGCACAGCATTGCACCCAGGTTGGCGAATTGCTCGGCCACCTGCACTTGGCCACCCAGGGCGAAAAGGTACTTGAACGCAAGACCGACCGCGGCCTGGATTGGATGCTCTGCGAGGGCGCGCAACTCATTTCGCACCTCAACGAGGCCCAGCAACGCCTGTTGCGCGATGCGCTGGCCGAGATAGACGCCCACAAGGCCGACATCCTCGGCCTGCCGCGGGCGAATGTGCACGCCGATCTGTTTCGCGATAACGCGATGTTTGAAGGCACGCACCTGACAGGCCTGATCGACTTCTACAACGCCTGTTCGGGGCCGATGCTCTACGACGTGGCCATCGCCTTGAATGATTGGTGCTCGGATGCCGATGGCGTGATTGACGGTCACCGTGCCCGGGCGCTGCTGGGCGCTTACGCGGGGCTACGGGCGTTTACCGCGAAGGAAGCCGAGCTATGGCCGACCATGCTGCGCGTGGCGTGCGTACGGTTCTGGCTGTCCCGGCTGATCGCGGCCGAATCATTTGCAGGGCAGGATGTGTTGATTCATGACCCGGCTGAGTTCGAGCACCGCTTGGCGCAGCGTCAACAGGTCACGGTCCACCTGCCGTTCGCACTTTAAAAGACCGACTCGGCCAATGTGGGAGCTGGCTTGCCTGCAATAGCAGTATCGACTGATACTGCGCTATCGCGGGCAAGCCCACTCCCACAGGGGTTTTGTGTTGCGTGTTAGAGCGACTCCAGGCAACCGGCCAAGTCATTGCCGAGCCTTTCCAGTACCTGCTCATAACCCTGCGCGGTAGCTGGCGTATAGCCACCCAACGCATCCAATTCCGCCAACTTCACCGGCAACCCGGCCACCAGGGTTTCGGCCAAGCGAGGTCGCAACGGCGGCTCGCTGAACACGCAAGTCTTGCCCACTTCCTGCAAACGCGCGCGCATCGCCGCTACGTGCTGCGCGCCCGGCTGCACTTCGGCGGCCACGCTGAACACGCCAGCATGCTTCAAACCGTACGCCTCTTCGAAGTAATCAAAGGCTTCGTGGAACACGAAATAAGGTTTGCCATCAACGCCCGCCAAACGCTGCTTCAGGCGCGCATCCAGCGCGTTCAGGCGTTCTTCGAAGGCCTTCGCATTGCTCTGATAACGCTCGGCATTGGCTGGGTCGGCAACGCTCAGATCGGCCGCCATCCGAGCGGCGATCACACGTGCATTGACCGTGGACAGCCACAGGTGCGCATCCACACTGCCTGGGCGGTGATCGTGATCATGTTCGTCGGCTTCATCGGCATGAGAGTGGCTATCTTCGCCGAAGACGCGCAGTTTCATGCCTGGCAGGTCCTGCACGGCCACCGTTGCCGCTGTACGGCTTTTAAGCACACGCGGCAAAAACGTTTCCATGTCTGGCCCAATCCAGTACAGCAGGTCGACCGACTGCACGCGCCGTACGTCGGATGGGCGCAAAGCAAAGTTATGCGGCGACGCCCCCGGCGGCAGCAATACCTCTGGAACAGCCACGCCGTCCTGCACGGCAGCGGCAATCAGTTGCAAGGGCTTGATGCTCGTCAGCACCTTGACCTCGGCCTGAGCGGCACCCGCAACGAATAAACTGGTGACAAATACGACAAAAACGGGAAAAAGTCGGGACACGATGACCACTCGATGGCGTAGGAACGGGTAACATAATAACGTCTCTATCAAATATCTGTCGCCGCTCATGCCTAAAACACCGCTTGCCAGCCGTCCCCACGACCACTCTCACTGCGTGCACACCGCATTGTCAGAGGCCGACACCCTGTGCGCAAAGAAAGGCTTGCGCCTGACCGCCTTGCGTCGCCGGGTGCTGGAGCTGGTGTGGCAGAGCCACAAGCCTTTGGGCGCGTACGACATTCTCGGCGTCCTCAGCGAGCAGGACGGCCGCCGCGCCGCGCCGCCCACCGTTTACCGTGCGTTGGATTTCCTGCTGGAAAACGGCCTGGTGCACCGTATCGCCTCGCTTAACGCCTTTGTCGGCTGCAACCACCCGGAGCACGCGCATCAGGGCCAGTTCCTGATCTGCCGCGAGTGCCACGCCGCCATTGAGCTTGAACAAAAAAGCATCAGCGACGCCATTATCAAAAGCTCTGCCGACGTCGGCTTCAAGGTCGAAGGGCAAACGGTCGAAGTGGTCGGCCTGTGCGCAGGCTGCCAGGGGGTTTGATGAGCAATGCGTTAATCCGCCTGGAGCAGGTCGGGGTCACGTTCGCCGGGCAAAACGTGCTGGAGAACATCGCACTGAGCGTGGAACCGGGGCAAATCGTCACCCTGATCGGCCCCAACGGCGCTGGCAAGACCACCTTGGTGCGCGCCGTGCTCGGGCTGCTCAAGCCCCACAGCGGCACGGTTTGGCGCAAGCCCAAGCTGCGCGTGGGCTATATGCCGCAAAAGCTGCATGTGGACCCGACATTGCCGCTCTCCGTATTGCGCTTCCTGCGCTTGGTGCCTGGCGTAGACCGCGCCCGCGCCCAGGCCGCGCTTAAGGAAGTCGGCGCCGAACACGTCATCGACAACCCGGTGCAAAGCATCTCCGGTGGCGAAATGCAGCGCGTGCTGCTGGCCCGCGCCTTGCTGCGCGAGCCCGAGCTGCTGGTACTCGATGAGCCCGTGCAAGGCGTCGATGTCGCCGGCCAGGCCGAGCTGTACAGCCTGATCACCCGCCTGCGCGACCGCCATGGTTGCGGCGTACTGATGGTCTCCCACGACTTGCACCTGGTCATGAGCACCACCGACCAAGTGGTCTGTCTCAACCGCCACGTGTGCTGCTCCGGCCACCCGGAACAGGTCAGTGGCGACCCGGCGTTCGTGGAGCTGTTCGGCAAGAACGCCCAGAGCCTGGCGATCTACCATCACCACCATGACCACGCCCATGACCTGCATGGCGCCGTCGTCGATACCCCCCACGTTCATGGAGATAGCTGCAAGCATGGCTGATTTTCTGCTCTACGCCCTGCTGGCAGGCTTGGCTTTGGCACTGGTGGCGGGCCCATTGGGCTCGTTCGTGGTCTGGCGACGCATGGCCTATTTCGGCGACACCTTGTCCCATGCCGCCTTGCTGGGCGTGGCCATGGGCTTTCTGCTGGATGTAAGCCCGGCCATCGCCGTAACCGTCGGCTGCCTGCTGCTAGCCGTGCTGCTGGTGACCCTGCAGCAACGCCAGCCACTGGCCTCCGACACCCTGCTGGGCATCCTCGCACCCAGCACCTTGTCCCTGGGCCTGGTGGTGCTGAGCTTCATGCATGAAGTGCGCATCGACCTGATGGCCTACCTGTTCGGTGACCTGCTGGCGATCAGCCCGACCGACCTGGCCTGGATCCTCGGCGGCAGCGCTGCGGTGCTGGTGTTGCTGGTGGCCCTGTGGCGCCCGTTGCTGGCGATCACCGTGCATGAAGAACTGGCCAAGGTAGAAGGCTTGCCCGTCGCAGGCCTGCGTATGGCCTTGATGTTGCTCATCGCCGTGGTGATTGCTGTCGCGATGAAGATTGTCGGCGTATTGTTGATCACGTCGCTGCTGATCATTCCAGCCGCCGCTGCCCAGCGCCACGCTCGCTCTCCGGAGCAGATGGCAATTGGCGCCAGCCTCCTGGGGATGCTTGCAGTGTGTGGTGGCCTGGCGCTGTCCTGGTTCAAGGACACACCGGCCGGGCCGTCGATTGTGGTTACGGCGGCCGCCCTGTTTCTGCTGAGTTTTGTCCTGCCCCGTCGAGGGGTGTAGACTTGCTCGCTTTTTGCGCAAATAGAGAGTCGCAGGAATGAAGCCGTTCACCTCCCGTTATCTGCTCCTTGCCGCATTTTCACTGCTGCTGGGCGCCTGCCAAAGTACGCCGCCCGCTGCCCCCCAGGCTCCGGATCCGCGGGCTGCGGCCATCGCGCAGCTGGAACAAAACCTGGCCAGCAGCGAATTGGCCACCGCCGAAGACCAACTGGCTGCATTGCAGGCCCAATCGCCCAACGACCCGGCACTTGAGGCCTACCAGCGTCAATTGGCCGAAGCCTACCTGCAGCGCAGCCAGATCGTGCTGCAAAAAGGCGACGTCAACGCGGCCGCCACGGCCCTGAGCCGTGCCCGCGCTTTGATGCCCAAGGCCCCTGCGCTGACCGGTGGCGTCAACAGCGCCATCAGCCATGCGCGCAAAGCCGAATTGGACCAGGCAGAAGCTGCGTTGAAAGCCGCTGAGGCCAAGCCTGCCGCCAAGGTCATCGACCCGGCAGCGCCGAGCACCACCGTGGCGCTGAACCTTGCGGATGTTGAAGACATGCGCCATCAGTTGGACGCCATCGCCACCGATGTGGTGAATTACCAGTGCGACGTCAGCATCCAGGTGCCACGCACCCAGGATTACCCGTGGCTGGCCACGTTACTGACCAAGCGGGTCAAGCGGATTGATTCGGGGTATGACCTGAAGATTCACCGGCAAATCCTGAAACAAATTCCGGCGCAGGTTGTGCTGATTCCGCGCAAGGCGGACTAAAAGCATCGCAGGCAAGCCAGCTCGCACATTTGAACAGTGTGAGAGCTGGCTTGCCTACGATGACGATCTAACAAACAACCGATAAGTTAAGCCGGAATCGCCTTGGATTTCGGCTCACGCGCCCACACTCGATGCTGGGCAATCGCCGCAAAGAAGGCCTTGAACGCCTTGGCATCCGCGCCCACGATCAACCCCGCATCCTCCTCCAGTTTCAGCAGGTCCAGCAACGGCTTCACATCGCTGGCTACCGCAATCGCCTTCAGGTGTTTGTAGGCTTCCAGTACGTAATGCAACGCCACGCCATCACCGCTCAGCGCCTTCACGGACTCTTTGCCACCCGGGATAAACACTGCGTCGAAGGCAATGGACGGCATGCCTTCCATCGAGGCGTCGACCGGCAGCGTCTTGCCCTGCGCGGTGGTCACCGGCGCCGAAGTAGGCCCCAGCAACTTGGCATGGGCGCCTTCAGCTTCAAGCGCGGCTTTTAACGCGTCAATGGCCGCACCATCAACGCCGTTGGCTGCCAGAATCGCCACTTTGCGCGTTTTGATATCGCCCGACAGCAAGTTCACCTGGCTCAAGGCTGGCGATTCTTTCAACGACGTTTCACGGGCAGGCACGGTGCCCTTGGTCGGCGCCGGCAAGCCCAGGTTCTGCGCAACGCGCTTGGCCAGCTCCAGGTCGATATTGGCCAGGATCTCGTTGACCTGGCGCGCACGGATGAACTCGCGCTCCACCTTGCCCAGCTCAAAACTGTAGGCCGCGATAATGTGCTCTTTCTCGTGGTGGCTCATGCTGTTGTAGAACAGCGTCGCCTGGGAGAAATGGTCACCGAAGGATTCGCTGCGCTCACGTACTTTGTTGGCATCGACGCGCTCGTAGTAGGACTCAAAGCCACCATCGGTAGGACCAGCAGGGGTTTCTTTCGGCCAACCACCATCAATAGAGTTTGGCTCGTAGGACGCACGACCCTTATCAATCACGGTGCGATGCTGAGCGTCGCGCTGGCCGTTATGAAAAGGCACGACAGGCCGGTTGATTGGAATCTCATGAAAGTTCGGCCCGCCCAGTCGGCTGATCTGGGTATCGGTGTAGGAAAACAGACGGCCCTGCAGCAATGGGTCGTTGGTGAAGTCGATGCCCGGCACGATGTGACCCGGGCAGAACGCAACCTGCTCGACTTCAGCGAAGAAGTTGTCCGGGTTACGGTTGAGCACCATTTTGCCCAGCGGCGTGATCGGTACCAGTTCTTCTGGAATGATCTTGGTCGGGTCGAGCAAGTCGAAATCAAACTTGTGCTCGTCTTCTTCGGCCACGATCTGTACGCCCAGCTCCCACTCAGGGTAATCGCCGCTTTCAATCGCTTCCCACAGGTCACGACGGTGGTAGTCCGTATCTTTACCGGCCAGCTTTTGCGCCTCATCCCATACCAGCGAGCAGGTGCCGACTGTTGGACGCCAGTGGAACTTCACGAAGCTGGACTTACCTTCGGTATTGATCAAACGGAAGGTGTGTACCCCAAAGCCCTGCATGGCGCGCAGGCTTTTTGGAATGGCGCGGTCGGACATGGCCCAGATCACCATGTGCGCGGATTCCGGTTGCAGCGAAACAAAGTCCCAGAACGTATCGTGGGCCGAACCGCCGGTAGGAATCTCGTTATGAGGCTCGGGTTTCACCGCGTGGACGAAGTCAGGAAATTTGATCGCATCCTGGATGAAGAACACCGGCATGTTGTTGCCCACCAGGTCGAAGTTGCCTTCGTCGGTGAAGAACTTCACGGCAAAACCGCGCACGTCACGCACGGTGTCGCCGGAACCACGCGGGCCCTGCACCGTGGAAAAACGTGCGAACACCGGGGTTTTATGCTCAGGCGTGCGCAGGAAACCTGCCTTGGTCAGCGCCGAATGGTCGCCGTAACTCTGGAAATAGCCATGGGCCCCCGTACCACGGGCATGCACGATGCGCTCGGGGATACGCTCATGGTCAAAGTGCGTGATCTTTTCACGCATGATGAAGTCTTCCAGCAGCGAAGGGCCGCGGGCGCCGACTTTCAGGCTGTTTTGGTTGTCGGAAATCTTCACGCCCTGGTTGGTGCGCAGGGCCTGGCCGGTCGCGTCGGAACGGAATTCTTCCAACGCCTGCAGCTTGGCGTTGGTGTTGCCACGGTCCAGGGTATCAGTGCCCGCGAGTTCACTCTTCGGCGGGGTGGCTGGCTTCTTGGTACTCATCAGTCAAAACTCCTTATTCAAAGTGGCCAGAGCGGTCCCCGGCTCGTTTGAGCAAAACCCCAGGCACGGCACCTGGGAAATCGAGTTGCTTAAGTAGTGACTGACTTGGTTTTGCACCGTTCCTTTTTTATGACCTTTGATCGCGTTATTGCCAAATGACTGGATGAATACGAAATAAATGCTAAGAAACGCTATACGGACAGGCTAAAATGCGCGCCCGGCTAACCGCTGATCCCTTTTCAATGCGCCCCACAAGGTTCGCTACGTGATCGAGTTTCAAAACGTCCATAAAACCTACCGCGTCGCCGGTAAGGATATCCCCGCCCTGCACCCCACCAGCCTGCGCGTCGAGAACGGCCAGGTGTTTGGCCTGATTGGCCATTCGGGTGCCGGTAAAAGCACCCTGTTGCGCCTGATCAACCGTCTGGAAGAGCCCAGTGGCGGCCAGATCAAGGTGGATGGCGAAGAAGTCACTGCGCTGGACGCCAACGGCCTGCGGCGCTTTCGCCAGCAGGTCGGGATGATCTTCCAGCACTTCAACTTGCTGGCGTCCAAGACCGTGGCCGACAACGTCGCGCTGCCGCTGACGCTCGCCGGTGAACTGTCGCGCAAGGAAATCGACCAGCGTGTGGCTGAGCTGCTCGCCCGCGTCGGCTTGTCGGACCACGCCAAGAAGTACCCGGCGCAGTTGTCCGGCGGCCAGAAACAGCGCGTCGGCATCGCCCGAGCCCTGGCGACCAAGCCAAAAATCCTGCTTTGTGACGAAGCCACCAGCGCCCTCGACCCGCAAACCACGGCGTCGGTCCTGCAACTGCTGGCCGAGATCAACCGCGAGTTGAACCTGACCATCGTGTTGATCACCCATGAAATGGACGTGATCCGCCGCGTATGCGACCAGGTCGCCGTCATGGACGCCGGGGTAATCGTCGAGCAAGGCTCGGTGGCCGACGTGTTCCTGCACCCCAAGCACCCGACCACCAAGCGCTTCGTACAAGAAGCCGAACAGGTGGACGAAGGCGAGCAGCGCGACGACTTTGCCCATGTGCCAGGCCGTATCGTGCGCCTGACGTTCCAAGGGGACGCGACCTACGCGCCACTGCTGGGTACCGTCGCACGGGAAACCGGTGTGGACTACAGCATTCTTGCCGGTCGTATCGACCGCATCAAAGACATCCCTTACGGGCAACTGACCCTCGCCGTCACCGGCGGTGACATGGAAGCCGCGTTCGCACGCTTCACCGCCGCCGACGTTCACATGGAGGTCCTGCGCTGATGGACGTTTTCCTGAGTTTCTTCGCCAATATCGACTGGTCTGAAATCTGGCTCGCCACCGGCGACACTATGACCATGCTGTTCGGCTCGCTGTTCTTCACCGTGCTGCTGGGCCTGCCTCTGGGCGTGCTGTTGTTCCTGACCAGCCCGCGCCAGCTGTTCGAACAAAAAGGCCTGTACGCGCTGTTGTCGCTGATCGTGAATATCTTGCGCTCGCTGCCGTTCATCATTCTGTTGATCGTGATGATTCCGTTCACGGTACTGATCACCGGCACGTCGCTGGGTGTCGCCGGCGCGATCCCACCACTGGTCGTCGGTGCCACGCCATTCTTTGCTCGCCTGGTGGAAACCGCCCTGCGCGAAGTGGACCGTGGCATCATCGAAGCCACCCAGGCCATGGGCGCCACCACCCGCCAGATCATCACCAATGCCCTATTGCCCGAGGCCCGCCCTGGCATCTTCGCGGCGATTACGGTGACGGCGATTACACTGGTTTCCTACACCGCGATGGCTGGTGTGGTCGGTGCTGGCGGCCTGGGCGACCTGGCAATCCGTTTTGGCTACCAGCGCTTCCAGACCGATGTGATGGTGGTCACTGTGGTGATGCTGTTGATCCTGGTGCAAATTCTGCAAACCGTCGGCGACCGGCTGGTGGTGCATTTTTCTCGTAAATAACGGCCATTGCCGGCGTGCAGCCGGCAGATGCCCGAACAAGGAGCTTGCTGGATGAAAAAACTACTGGTTGCTTTCGCCGCCGTGGCTGCGTTTTCCGCCCACGCCGAGACTATTACGGTCGCTGCTTCGCCGGTGCCTCACGCCGAAATCCTCGAATTCGTGAAGCCTGCCCTGGCCAAAGAAGGCGTGGACCTGAAGGTCAAAGTCTTCACCGACTATGTGCAGCCGAACGTACAGGTGGCTGAAAAGCGCCTGGATGCCAACTTCTTCCAGCACCAGCCGTACCTGGATGAATTCAACAAAGCCAAAGGCACTCACCTAGTGAGCGTCGGCGCTGTGCACCTGGAACCTCTGGGCGCTTACTCCAGCAAGTACAAAAAACTGGCCGACCTGCCTGACGGCGCCAACGTGGTGATCCCGAACGACGCCACCAACGGCGGCCGTGCGCTGTTGCTGCTGGCCAAGAACGGCCTGATCATCCTGAAGGACCCGACCAACATCCTGTCGACCATCAAGGACATCACCGGCAACGATAAAAACCTGAAATTCCGCGAACTGGAAGCCGCCACCTTGCCGCGCGTGCTGACCCAGGTCGATCTGGCGCTGATCAACACCAACTACGCCCTGGAAGCCAAGCTGGACCCATCCAAGGATGCCCTGGTGATCGAAGGCAGCGATTCGCCTTACGTGAACATCCTGGTAACCCGCGAAGACAACAAGGATGCGGACGCGGTGAAGAAGCTGGTCGCAGCTCTGCACACGCCTGAAGTGAAGAAATTCATCGAAGAGAAGTACAAAGGCGCGATCAAACCGGCGTTCTGATTTCTCCTGATCTGATCGTTCCCACGCTCCGCGTGGGAACGCCTCTTGTGACGCTCTGCGTCACGCTTGGGGACGCAGAGCGTCCCTAACTGCATTCCCACGCAGAGCGTTGGAACGATCATCAGGTGCTCACTTGCGCTGAAGCAACCCCGGCAACTGCGCCACCAGCTTCTGGTTGTTCAATGGCGCACGAATAAACCCACGCTGAGTACCATCCGGGCCGATCAGTGCCAGGTTACCGCTGTGGTCGACGGTGTAGTTCGGCTTGCTGGTATCCGCCGGAATGAAGGGAATGCTCACCGCATTCGAAACCTTCTGTACATCCTCCACATTCGCGCCAGTCAGGCCTTGGAACTGTGGGTCGAAGTAACCCAGGTACTGCTTGAGCTGCGCCGGGGTATCGCGGTTCGGATCGACGCTCACCAGGATCACCTGCAACTTATCCACAGCCTCTTTGGGCAGTTCGCTCTTGATCTGGCGAAGCTGGGCGAGGGTGGTCGGGCAGATATCCGGGCAGAAGGTGTAACCGAAAAACAGCAGGCTCCACTTGCCCTTCAACTCATTGACCACCACCGGCTGGCCTTCCTGGTCGGTCATGGCCACCGCTGGCAACTGGCGGCTTTGCGGCAGCAGAATGATGCCAGCGTCGATCAGCGCAGTGGGATCGCCCTGGCCTTTGCCCGAGAGCACTTTGTTGACGGTCAGGCCCATAATCAACGCCACCAGGGCCACGAGGATGAAGACGGTTTTTTGAGTTCGAGTCATAGGTTCAACAATAAGTAGTGGTCTACGAGCAGGGCGATAAACAGCAGCAGCAAGTACCAGATAGAGTACTTGAACGTGTTGATCGCCGCGTGCGGCTGGCTGCCACGGTACAACACCCAGGCCCATTGCAGAAAGCGCGCACCCAATACCAGCGCAAAGCCCAAGTAGAGCAGCCCGCTCATGTGGATAACGTAGGGCATCAGGCTCACCGCCAGCAGGGCGAAGGTGTATAGCAGGATATGCACCTTGGTGTAGTGCTCGCCATGGGTGACCGGCAGCATCGGGATGTCGGCCATGGCGTATTCCTCTTTGCGGTGAATAGCCAGGGCCCAGAAGTGTGGCGGAGTCCAGGCGAAGATGATCAGCACCAGCAGCAAGGGCTCGGCACTCACATGCCCAGTGACAGCCACCCAACCCAGCAGCGGCGGCGCCGCACCGGCCAGACCGCCGATGACAATATTCTGCGGCGTCGCTCGCTTGAGAAAGCCGGTATAGATCACCGCATAACCCAGCAGCGAAGCCAAGGTCAGCCACGCCGCCAGCGGGTTGGTGAACGCCAGCAGCAGGGCCAACCCTGCAATCGCCAGGAACAACGCAAACGCTAACGCCGCCATCGGCGAGACACGCCCCTCAGCCATCGGCCGCTTGTGAGTGCGCGCCATCACGGCATCAATCCGTCGATCGACCACATGATTGACCGCCGCCGCGCCGCCTGCACACAAGGCAATGCCGAGGTTGCCGAACACCAGCACTGTCCAGGGCACCCCGGCGCGGGTGGCGAGGAACATGCCCACCAGCGAAGTAATCAGCATCAGCACCACTACTTTGGGCTTGGTCAGCTCCAGATAGTCACGCCAGATCGCCCGGTCGCGACGTGCGCCGATCACGGTCGCCATGGCAGTTCTCCTTTAAGGGTGATAAGGCCCGACACCTGTTTGCGCGGGATAAAACGCCAGCCGAACAGGCGCGGGTGACGCACCCGAACCAGGCTGGTGCGCGCGTGATAATTGACCAGCACCAGCGTCATCAGCAACGTTGCCCCGCCAGCGTTGTGCGCGACCGCCACCGGCAGCGGCAGGCCGAACGCCACATTGCTCACCCCCAGGCAGATCTGCGCAGCCAGGGCGATCAACAGCAGGCCGGCCAGGCGCGTCATCCCTACTGCTCGCAGTTGCCAGGCCAAACCGAGCAGCACGAGCGTGACCAGCACGGCGCCGATGCGATGCGTCAGGTGGATGGCAGTGCGCGCTTCGCTGTCGAGCTGGCCCCCCAGATAATTGGGGCCGATGTGCTGGGTCAGGTGAAAACCATTGGCGAAGTCTGCCGTCGGCCACCATTGGCCATGACAGGTGGGCAAATCGATACAGGCCACCGCTGCGTAGTTGGAACTGACCCAGCCGCCCAGGGCGATCTGCCCGATCACCAGCACCAGGCCCGCCGTCGCCCAATATTGCAGGCGCTTGGGCACGACCAGCGCCGGTAGTACGCCGGACAGCCGCAGGGTCAGCAGAAACAGGAGGCTCAAGGTCGCAAAGCCGCCCAAAAGGTGCCCTGTGACCACTTGCGGCCAGAGCTTCAAGGTCACGGTCCACATGCCAAACGCCGCTTGGGCGAACACCACCGCCAGTAGGAACAGCGGCAGCTTCACGGGCTGGCCCGGATCACGTCGATGACGCCACGAACGCGCCGCCAGCAGCGCGATCAACAGGCCCAGGCTGCCCGCGAAGTAGCGATGGGTCATCTCGGCCCAGCCTTTGTCGGCCTCCACCGGCGTGTCGGGAAAGTGCAACTCGGCATGGGCCAGTTGGGCTTCGCTTTGCGGCACGCTGATAAAGCCATAGCAGCCCGGCCAGTCCGGGCAGCCGAGACCGGCGTGAGTCAGGCGGGTATAGGCGCCGAGCAGCACGACAAACAACGCCAGAAGCGTGGCAAACAGCGCGAGGCGAAATCCAGGCTTGGCCATGAGGGTGCCCTTATCCGATGTTCGACAGTTTCAGCAGCAAGCGCAGGTCGTGGAGCAAGTCCTTGCCCTTGACCTTGGCGTCGTAGCGCAGCACCAGATTGCCGTGGGGGTCGACGATCCACAGTTGCGCATCGCCGGGCGCAGCAGCGTTCCTGGTAAAGGTCGACACATCCAGCGGGTAGCGCTGCAGCTGTGGATATTCGGCCTTGAGCTTGGCCTCGTATTCGCTGCTCAACGGTTGCGCGCCGGCCAGGGCATGGCTGGCACGGGATGCATCCCGGCCAAGGCTGATCTGCAGCTGGCGCGCCAGGTACACCAGTTGCTGGCAATCAGCGGCACAGGCGGCGGGAGCGGTGACCAGCAGTTGCCAGCGCTGTTCATCGGCCTGCACGCCAATGTCGGCGCGGGTTTGGCCGTTGCCGATCAGTTCGCCGTGATAGCTGCGGCTGTCCGGCACCCAGAACTGCAATTTGTACATGAAGGTGGCCAGCGCCATCGGGCCGATCACCATCATCAAGATCAAAATCAGCTGCCAGCGCCCCTTGCGCCGATCAGGCGTGTCAGATGTGCTGGGTGGATTCATGGCCGCTCCCATGGGGCTTCTCCTTTTTGTTATGCCATCCGAGGTAGAGGTAAAGCGCCAGCAACGCCATGGCCATGGCGAACCATTGCACAGCGTAGGCCAGGTGTTTTTCCGGGCCCATGGCGACGACGGGCCAGGTGGTTTCGTAGGTACCGGGGCCCGCTTCGGCACGCAGTTCATAGTCAAAACCGCTGCGCCCCAGTTCGTCCCACAGCGCGGCGGGGTGCAGTGCGGTAAGCAGGCGCGGCCATTGCGTGCTGGCCGGGTCGGCATGCAGTTGGAAGGTCTCGCCGGGGGCGACGTACACCCAGGCGTCGAGGTTCAGCGTCTGTTCAGGAGTAGTAAAGGCGGGCGCGATACGCCTGTCCGGCCAGGGCAGCCAGCCGCGATTGAGCAACAGCCACAGGCCGCTGGCCTGGTCATGAAAGGGTTGCAGCAACTCGACACCGGCCTTGCCGTCACGCATGCGGTTATCCAGCAATACGCTGTGTTCACCATCCAGTTGCCCGCGAAGGTGAACACGACGGAAGGCTGGATCAGCCATGTCATTGAGCTGCGCACTGCTGACCGGCTCGGCGGCGCGGCGCTCGGCATAACGGTCTACCAACAGTTGCTTTTCATGCCCGCGGGACAATTGCCAAAACCCCAGGCCCACCATCAATGGCAGCAACACCAGTACCACCAGCGTCGGCGCGATGCCCGGACGAAAGCGTTGCATGGCACTGGCTATACTCGATCTCATCGCCCCTCCCCAATTAGCCCGGAGCCAGACCATGCTCAAAGCCGCCATTGCCCTGATGCTGATCGCGACCGTCGTGAGCCTGTTCAGTGGCTTGTTCTTCTTGGTCAAGGACGAGGGCAACTCCAACCGCCTCGTCACTGCCTTGACCGTGCGTGTCACGCTGGCCGTGATCACCGTGGGCTTGATCGCCTGGGGCTTTTTCAGCGGCCAATTGGTCTCTCATGCGCCGTGGTAAGCGGCGTCACAGCACATAGACAAAGAAAAACAGCCCGATCCACACCACGTCCACAAAGTGCCAATACCAACTGGCCGCCTCGAAACCGAACTGGTGCTCGGCATTGAAATGCCCGCGCAGGATGCGCATCAGCATCACAAACAGAATGATGGTGCCGATGGTCACGTGGGCGCCGTGAAAGCCCGTGAGCATGAAGAACGTCGCGCCGTACACGCCTGAACCCAGGGTTAGGCCCAACTCTTTGTAGGCGTGGATGTATTCCTCGGCCTGGAATCCAAGAAACGCCAAGCCCAGCAGCACGGTGATCGCCAGCCAGAGTTTCAGTGCACCACGATGGCCTTTGCGCAGGGCATGGTGGGCAATGGTGATGGTCACGCTGGAACTCACCAGCAGGATGGTATTGACCAATGGCAGGCCCCAGGGGCTGATGGTGCCTTTGGGCGCAGGGTAGAGCTTGGGGTCGGGGTTGTTCAGCAGGGGCCAGGCAAACTCGAAGTTCGGCCACAGCATGTGCGCAATGCCCTTGGGCCCCTCGCCCGCCAACCAAGGCCCAGCCCAGACGCGCACGTAGAACAGCGCACCAAAAAAGGCGATGAAGAACATCACCTCCGAAAAGATGAACCAGGTCATGCCCCAGCGGAACGAGCGGTCCATCTGGGCGCTGTACAGCCCAGCACGACTTTCCTTGATCACCGCGCCAAACCAGCCAAACAGCATGTAGGCCAGCAGCAAACCGCCGACGAAAAAGATCCACGGCCCGTGGGATTCAGGGCGCGCGGCCTTCAAGTCGTTGAACCACACGGCCAGGCCATACACGGTGACCAGCAGGCCAATCGTGGCAATTATTGGCCATTTGCTTTGCGCTGGTACGTAGTACGTATCATGAGTCGACATGTATTCGCTCTCCTGATTGAGGGGGCAAACAGTAGCTAGCCCCCGGTCCTGACGGCCACGGGCGGCTGGCGCGCAGTGATATCGAACAGCGTGTACGCCAGGGTCAAATGCTTCACATCCGTGGGCATCGCTCGGTCGACGATGAAACGTACGGGCATCTCAATGCGCTCACCGGGCTGCAACACTTGCTGGGTGAAGCAAAAGCATTCGGTCTTGTGGAAGTACATCGCCGCTTCGGCCGGGGAAATACTGGGTATCGCCTGGGCGGTCATCGGCTTATCAGTGGGGTTGTAGGCCACGAACAGCATCTCGTTGACTGCTCCGGGGTTGACCACAATCTCATCGGCCTTGGAGTGAAATTCCCAGACCATGTCGATGGCGTTGGTGGACAGAAACTGCACCCGCACTTGGCGCGAGGGGTCAACCATTTGCTCACCCTCGTACTGCCCGGCGGTCTTGCCGTTGATGCCGAACGCCTTGCACATCACGTCGTAGATCGGCACGAGGGCGAAGCCGAAGGCGAACATTGCCAGCACCAGGATCAGCAGGCGGGTGACCAGGCGCTTGAGCGGGACGGAGTCAGCCATGGCGCCCACCTGGCTTTGGACTTTCTGTGGGAGCTGGCTTGCCTGCAATGAGGGCCTGAGGGCTGGTAGATTCAGCGCCTGACCTACCGCCATCGCGGGCAAGCCCGCTCCCACAGGGGGAGTATAGGGAGGGCTTCATTTGACCTCCGGCGGCGTGGTGAAGGTGTGATACGGCGCCGGCGAGGGCACGCTCCACTCCAGGCCTTCGGCGCCATCCCACGGTTTGGTCGGCGCAGGCGGGCCGCCACGGATGCACTTGATGACAATGAACAGGAAGAAGATCTGCGTGGCGCCGAACATGAAGGCACCAATGGACGAGACCATATTGAAGTCAGCGAACTGCAGGTTGTAGTCCGGCACTCGGCGCGGCATACCGGCCAGCCCCACAAAGTGCATGGGGAAGAACGCCATGTTCATGCCCACGAAAGACAACCAGAAGTGCAGCTTGCCCAAGGTTTCGTCGTACATGTGGCCGGTCCATTTAGGCAGCCAGTAGTAGGCCGAAGCGAAGATCCCGAAGATCGCGCCGGGCACCAGTACGTAATGGAAATGCGCCACCACAAAGTAGGTGTCGTGGTACTGGAAGTCCGCCGGGGCAATCGCCAGCATCAGCCCGGAGAAGCCGCCGATGGTGAACAGGATCACAAAGGCCACCGCAAACAACATCGGCGTCTCGAACGTCAGTGAGCCTTGCCACATGGTGCTGACCCAGTTGAACACCTTCACGCCCGTAGGCACGGCGATCAGCAAGGTGGCGTACATGAAGAACAGCTCACCCACCAGCGGAATGCCCACCACAAACATGTGGTGCGCCCACACGATGAACGACAGGAACGCGATGCTCGCGGTGGCGTAGACCATCGAGGTGTAGCCGAACAGCGGCTTGCGCGAGAAGGTGGGGATGATCGAGCTGACCGCGCCAAAGGCCGGCAGGATCATGATGTACACCTCGGGATGCCCGAAGAACCAGAACACATGCTGGAACAGCACGGGATCGCCACCACCGGCCGCGCTGAAGAAGCTGGTGCCGAAGTGGATATCCATCAGCATCATGGTCACGCAGCCCGCCAGTACCGGCATCACCGCGATCAGCAGGAACGCGGTGATCAGCCAGGTCCACACGAACAGCGGCATTTTCATCAGGGTCATGCCCGGCGCACGCAGGTTAAGGATGGTGGCGACCACGTTGATCGCGCCCATGATCGAACTGATGCCCATCAGGTGGATGGCAAAGATAAAGAACGTCACGCTTTCCGGGGCATAGGTGGTCGAGAGCGGGGCGTAGAAGGTCCAACCGAAATTCGGCCCGCCGCCGGGCGTGAACAAGGTGGACACCAGCAGCAGGAACGCCGCCGGCAGCAGCCAGAAGCTGAAATTGTTCATGCGCGGCAGGGCCATGTCCGGCGCGCCGATCATCAACGGGATCATCCAATTGGCCAGGCCGACAAACGCCGGCATCACCGCGCCGAATACCATGATCAGGCCGTGCATGGTGGTCATCTGGTTGAAGAACGCCGGCTGCACGATCTGCAGGCCCGGCTGGAACAACTCGGCGCGGATCACCATGGCGAACGAGCCGCCGAGCAGGAACATGGTGAAGGCGAACCACAGGTACATGGTGCCGATGTCTTTGTGGTTGGTGGTCAGCACCCAGCGCATCAGGCCCTTGGCGGGGCCGTGTGCGTGGTCGGCATGACCATGGTCGATCACGGTGCTCATGGCCGTTCTCCTGCAAGCGAGTGAGCGGGACGATTCAGGGCATTGGCAATGAAAGTCGTCATTTGCTTTCCGCCTGTTTCAGAGCCAGCACGTCTTTGGGCGTGACCATGTCGCCTTTGTTATTGCCCCAGGCGTTACGCTCATAGGTCACCACAGCGGCGATATCCACTTCCGAGAGCTGCTTGCCGAAAGCTGCCATCGCGGTGCCGGGCTTGCCGTGATACACGATGCTCAGATGGTCTTTGGCCGGCCCGGTGGCGATTTTCGAACCCTTGAGCGCCGGGAACATCGGTGGCAAGCCTTGGCCCTCAGCCTGGTGACAGGCCACGCAAGTGGTGTGATAGACCTTGTCGCCACGCGCCACCAGTTCGTCCAGCGTCCACTCCTTGGAGGTCAACTCCTTGAGCTTAGCGGCCTCCTCCTTGCGCTCGCC
The DNA here is from genome assembly GCA_016433075.1 of Hoplolaimus columbus. Lineage (NCBI taxonomy): Eukaryota > Metazoa > Nematoda > Chromadorea > Rhabditida > Hoplolaimidae > Hoplolaimus > Hoplolaimus columbus. Next base: position 50,622 of record JAEHOM010000009.1, on the reverse strand, counting down.
CAGCCAGGTGTCGTAGTCGGCCTTGGACTTGACCTCCACCACGATGGGCATGAAGCCATGGTCCTTGCCACACAGTTCGGCGCACTGACCACGGTAGATGCCGGGCTTCTCGACGCGGGTCCAGGCTTCGTTGACGAAGCCAGGGATAGCATCGCGCTTGACCGCAAAGGCCGGCACCCACCAGGAGTGGATCACATCGGCGGCGGTCACCAGAAAGCGCACCTTGGCGCCCACCGGCAATACCAGCGGCTGGTCGACTTCCAACAGGTAGTGCTCGCCCTTGGTGGCCTGGTTATGGATCTGCTCGGCGGGTGTGGCCAGGTTGCTGAAGAACTCCACATCCTGGCCCAGGTATTTGTAGTGCCACTTCCACTGATAGCCGGTGACCTGGATATCGATATCCGACTCACTGCTGTCGTAGATGTTGATCAGGGTCTTGGTGGCCGGAATGGCCATGGCCACCAGGATCAGCAAGGGCACCACGGTCCAGAGGATTTCCACGGTGGTACTTTCGTGGAACTTCGCCGCTACCTGGCCCGTAGACCGGCGGTGCAGGATCATCGACCAGAACATCGCGCCAAACACGACGATGCCGATCACCACACAGATCCAGAAAATGGTCATGTGCAGGTCAAACACAGCGTGGCTGACTTCAGTAGCCCCTGGCGCCATATTCGTAGTCCAGGCGGCGTGCGCCTGGCCGAATACCGACCACAACAGGAGGCCCATCCAAACGTGTGGATGTCGCGTCATTGCGGGTTCCCCTTTATGTTTCTTGTTATCCCGCCGGTTTGCACCTGCGGCGAAGGGAGCGGCTTCCATACTGCTTACAACCGCCAAGCCTTGCCTGCGTCATGCAGTTGGGCGTCATCAGCTAATTGCGTACAAAACCGAGTATAGACAGCCGTAGCAACCCCGCAATGTGTGGGGGCAAATCAATAGAAACAGACAGACGGAGCCCGTAAAATGGGCGGCGGAATCGTTTATCCGACGAACGATGGCATTTCGATATAACCCCTGCCTATAACCATGAAATAATTATGACAAATGCGTCTTAGGCGCTCGTATAAACGAACTACCTTATCTTCTCCCTTTTCCTAGGCCTGCTTCACTGGAGCCTTCATGAACACCGCCGCATTGCGCGAGCAGATTTCCCGTGCCCATCAACACGAAGCCAGCACCGGCCAGCTCGTCAGCCAGCTGAAGAAACAAGTGCCGCACCTGCATTCGTCCATCGCCTTGGCTGACGGTGATCGCAATATGGTCATGACCCGTTTTGTGACCGCTTACATCGATCTGGTTCCTGATTTGCTCGACGCCGCCAATGACGTGGCCCGTGAGGCCGGGATTGAAAGCCAGATCAAACCGGTACTGAAAATCGCTGAACATTTTTTCCTGCAGCCGCCAGCGATTCTGGCCGGACACGACGGCCTTGATGGCCTGCTGGATGAGGCCTACCTGGCGCATCGCCTGGTCGAAGAAGTGAACGATCTGTATATCAAGCATTTTGGCCAGCCGCTGATTCCAGCGGATACCACCGTGGCCAACGTGATCGCCCATCAACTGATCGGTGAAGACTTCGCCAACCAATTGGATGAAGCCGTGCACCTGGCGGTGGATGAGATGCTTAACGAGGAAAGCTTTGCGCTGGAATCGGTCGAGGCCTATCGCGAACAGCTCAAGAGCCCGCAGACCGAAGCGTCCTGGAAGCGCTGGCCATGCCTGTCGCGCCAGCTTGGGGTTGAGCTGTCGCTGGATCAACCTGCGTAAATCGTCCGGCTTACAAAGATCAACTGTGGGAGCCGGGCTTGCCCGCGATTGGCGGAGTATCAGCCAACAGATTAGTTGACTGAACCAGCGCCATCGCGGGCAAGCCCGGCTCCCACAGTTTTTTGAGAGGTCAGGCAGGCGCTGAGCCGATCCCCACTGTCGTTCTCACACGACCTTCCAGCCGACGCTTCAAACCGCGAGCCTCGATCACCAACGTCGAGCCCTTGGCCGCATTGGCCCGGCCCCATTCTTCCAGCAACTCCAGGCAAGAGTGGTCGATGTAACTCAAGTTGCTCAACGGCACATGCAGGGTGGTCCCCGCAGGTACCGCCGACAACACTTGAGTCAACGCCGGCACCTTCAGAAAGGTCGCCGCCCCCGTCAAACGCAGCTCCATCTCACCTTCCTGGGGCAGGTCGATCAGACTGACTTTCAGGCGCGACGCCTTGAACGCCAGCTTCACCAATGTAAGCCCAAACCCCACCAGCACACCGGTCAGCAAATCGGTGAAGATGATTGCCAGTGCCGTGGCCGCATAGGTGAACATCGGCATCCGCCCATAGCGGCCTAGCGCCTTGAACGCCTTGATGTCTACCAACTTGATGCCGGTGTACACCAGCACACCCGCCAGGCTCGCGACCGGAATGCTCTGCAGCACGCTCGACAGCAAGAGCACGAAACCCAGCAGCCATAGGCCATGGAACATCGCCGACAGACGCGTGGTTGCCCCGGCCTGGACGTTAGCCGAGCTGCGCACGATCACGCCGGTCATTGGCAAAGCGCCAACCAGACCGCAGAGCATGTTGCCCACCCCTTGGGCCGACAATTCCTTATCGAAATCCGAACGTTGACCACTGTGCATGCGGTCCACCGCTGCGGCAGACAGCAGGGTTTCGGCACTGGCAATAAACGCCACGGCGAATGCCGCGATCAGCAACTGTGGGTCCGCCAGGTTCAGCAAGTCGCTGGGGCGCAGCCAGTCGATAGCGTCCGCAAGGTTTTCCGGGACTTCCACGCGCTTGACCTGCAACGCCAGCACCAGGCTGGCAACAGTCGCCAGGCCCACGCCAAGCAACGCGCCAGGTACAAACCGCAGTTGTTGCGGGCGGAATTTGTCCCACAGGTACATCACCAACATCGTCGACAAACCAAGTACGCCAGCCTGCCAGCCGAGCCCGCCGCCGAAGGTAGGAATTGCTGCAGCCAGCGCTGCCGGGAAGCCGGCCAGGTTATCCAGCCCTGAAGGCTTGGGCGCGCCGTCGAGCATCACATGAACCTGCGACAGCACGATCAACACGCCAATCCCGGCCAACATGCCGTAGACCACCGCCGGCGCGGTGACGCGAAACCAGCAGCCCAGGCGCAAACGCCCGGCAACCAATTGCAGGAAGCCGGCCAGCAACAGGATCGGCCCCAGCATCAGCATGCCGTGCTGGCGCACCAGCTCGAACACCAGCACTGCCAGACCCGCCGCCGGGCCGCTGACTTGCAGCGGCGAGCCGGCCAACCAGCCCACCACCAGGCCGCCGATGATGCCAGTGATCAGGCCCTTGGCCGGCGGCATGCCGGACGCAATCGCGATGCCCATGCACAGTGGCAAGGCGACCAGAAAAACAACCACCGAGGCGAGCAGCTCCCGTGGCAATACAGCTTTCAATTGAGCAGCACGCATGATGACTCTCCCGAGGCATTCGCCGGGCGCGGTAAAGCCTGGCTGCATCCATGGCAGCCACCGCATTACCCGGCAGGGAAGTGTTTTAGAAGCGCGCTTTAGGCGTCGCTGAAGGGATCGGCTCGGTGCCGTTCAGCGGTCGGAACGCCGCTTTGTCCGCATCGTAGGCCCGAATTTCGCTGGTCTCGATGTTGTAGATCCAACCATGGATAAACAAATGACCATTGGCCATGCGCGAAGCCACGGAAGGGTGGGTGCGCAAATGTTGCAGTTGGGCGATGACGTTTTCTTCGGTCAGCACCGCCATGCTCTCGCCTTCGTTGGCGCAGTCGCAGTTGTCATGGACCATGGTCTTGGCGACCTCGGCGTGACGCAACCAGGCCTTGACCGTTGGCATCTTTTCCAGACTGTCGGGGTTGAGCACGGCACGCATGGCGCCGCAGTCCGAATGCCCGCACACGATGATGTGCTGTACGCCAAGGGCGAGCACCGCGTACTCGATAGCGGTGGAAACACCACCGTTCATCTGGCCGTAAGGCGGCACCACGTTACCGACGTTACGGGTCACGAACAGGTCGCCTGGGGAGCTTTGGGTGATCAGCTCGGGCACGATACGCGAGTCGGCGCAGGTGATGAACATCGCCCGTGGGCTCTGGGCGGTGGCGAGTTTCTTGAAGAGTTCTTCCTGCTGGGGGAAGACGTCGTGATGGAAATGCAAAAAGCCGTCAACGATATGCTGCAGCGCTGCATCGGCGGATTCCGCCACCTGAGGGGCTGAAGCCGACGCAGCCAACGGCTGTTTATCCTTGTCACTCATGATTCATCCTCTTGATCAATGCAGGGGAGGGTTCAGGTCAGTTCGACGCCATGGCGGTGAAATAGTTGTAAAACAAGCACCGGCCAGGCCGCCGACTCATCAGTCACTCGCTGAACAAGGTAACCGTCGAAACTTAACTCAAACTGAATGAACCGCTCTAGAACGCGGGTTTCAGTGATGTCAAAACGCGACTATTCCTACAGCAGAGATGCACACCTCTCCATCAGTCTACAACAAAGCCATCTGCCTGCCCGGTGGGCAAAACGCCGTGCAATCAAGGTTGAACCCTTCCCGCCGATTCAGCCCCAGACGCTTGATCGCCTTGCTGAAACGCTGCGCCAGCAAATCGGCAAACGGCCCTTCACCGCGCATACGCACGCCAAACCGGCTGTCATACACCTCACCCCCGCGTACTTGACGCACCAGGCTCATCACATGGGCGGCTCGCTGGGGGTAATGGGCCGCCAGCCACTCCTCGAACAACGGCGCCACCTCCAACGGCAGGCGCAGCATCATATACGTCGCGCTTTGTGCGCCGGCCGCGTGAGCTTCGGTAAGCAGGCTCTCCAGCTCGCTGTCGTTGATCATCGGGATCATTGGCGAGCACAGCACGCCCACCGGGATACCCGCGTCGCGCATTACCCGAATCGCCCGCAGCCGTGCCTTGGGCGCTGCGGTGCGCGGTTCCAGAATGCGCTTGAGCTCATCGTCCAGGCTGGTGAGGCTGATCATCACCGCCACCAGCCGCTGGCGGGCCAACTCGGTCAGCAGGTCGAGGTCGCGCAGGATCAGCGAGCCCTTGGTGATGATAGTCACCGGGTGGCGGTAGCGCAGTAGTACTTCAAGGGTTTGCCGGGTGATCCGGTATTCGCGCTCGATTGGCTGGTACGGATCGGTATTGGAGCCCAGGTTGATCGGCGCACACACGTAGCCCGGCTTCGACAACTGCTGTTCCAGCACATCGGCCGCGTTGCTCTTGGCAATCAATCTGGTTTCAAAGTCCAGCCCGGGCGACATGTCCCAATAGGCATGGCTGGGCCGTGCATAGCAGTAGATGCAACCATGTTCACAACCGCGATACGGATTGATGGACCGATCGAACGGCAAGTCCGGGGAGGTGTTGCGGGTGATGATGGTCTTGGCCGTTTCGATACGCACTTCGGTGCCTTGGGTCGGCGGCACTTCCTGGTACCAACCGTCGTCCTCGGCCACGCTGACGGTGGGTGCAAAGCGATTGTGCAGGTTGGTGGCCGTACCCCGGCCACGGGGCGGCAGCGCAGTAGACATGAAAACGCCTCGATACTGTTTTTATATACAGTATCGAGGCGCGAAACTTCTGACCAGTGCCGTTGGGCGGCCAGCGAACTTATCAGTGCTTTTGCGTCACCTGCCCCAGGTCATCGCCCGAGGTGGTGTGCAGATCGTTTTTGCGCAGATCCGCCACATCGCTCGCCTTGACCGGTGCGCCCTGGTTGCCCCAACTGCCACGGATAAAACTGACCACATCCGCCACTTCCTGGTCCGACAGACGCCAGGCAAACGCCGGCATGGTGAAGGTTGACGGCGCCGCATGGGTGGCCGGCAAGGTGCCGCCGTTCAACACAATGTTGATCAACGACGTGGCATCTGCCGTCTGCAACACCGGGTTGCCCGCCAGCGCCGGGAACACCCGCGTATAGCCATCGCCGTCGGTACGGTGGCAGGCCGCGCAGTTGTCGATGTACACCGACGCACCCGGCTTGCTGTCGTCCCCCTTCCACAATGCTTGCGCTACCTGTTTGTCGTACTGGTGCGGCTGATCCTTGGGATCGACAGCCGGCAGGCTCTTGAGGTAACGAGCGATAGCGGTCAGGTCCTCTTGGGACATGTACTGCATGCTGTGCACGACCACATCACTCATGCCGCCGAACACCGCACTGCGGTCGCTGCGACCGGTCTTGAGGAACTGCACCAACTGCTCCTCGCTCCAGCTGCCGAGACCGTCCTTGTGGTCGCCGCGCAGGCTTTTGGCAATCCAGCCTTCCAATGGCGCACTGCCAGAGAGGAAGGCGCTGCCGTCCGTGGCACTCAGGGCTTTTTCCTGCATGGTCAGGGCACGCGGCGTATGGCAGGCGCCGCAATGTCCGAGACCTTCCACCAGGTAGGCACCGCGATCGATCACCGGGTCGGCAGCGGCTTGCGGCTGATGCGCCTCGACTGCCGGGGCAAACATCCAGCGCCAGGCCGCCAACGGCCAACGCATGCTCAGGGGCCAGGGAATATCGCTGTCCTTGTTTTCCTGGGCAACCGGTTCGACCCCCTTCATGAAGTACGCATACAGCGCTTGCATATCGCTGTCGCTGACACGTGCGTAAGACGGGTAGGGCATCGCCGGGTAAAGCGTACTACCGTTCTTGGCGACGCCATGGCGCACGGCCTTGTCGAAATCCTCGAAGCTGTAGTCGCCCAGACCGGTCTTGTCCGGGGTGATGTTGGTGGAGTAGATCACGCCAATGGGCGTTTCCATCGGCAGGCCGCCAGCGAAGGGCTTTCCACCCTTGGCGGTGTGGCAGGCGACGCAGTCGCCGGCGCGCGCCAGGTATTCACCCTGCTTGATCAGATCGGTTTCGGCGGCGCTGATCGAGCAGCTGCTGAACAGCGCCAGGGAGGCGATAACGAGTGCTTTCATGGTCATCGCTCCTTATGCCTGAACCAGCGGGCCGGGGTTTTTGAGGTACTGCTCGCGAATCGCTCGTGCCGACCAATAGGTCAACGCTGCCACCAGGCCGGTAGGGTTGTAGCCCAAGCCTTGTGGGAAAGCGGAAGCACCAGGGACAAAGACGTTGTGTACATCCCAGCTCTGCAAGTAGCGGTTCAACGCACTGGTTTTCGGGTCGGTGCCCATGATCGCGCCACCGTTGAGGTGGGTGGTCTGGTAGGAGGCGGTATTGAAATGCTCACCGACCTTTTTACCCAGCACGGCGATGGCCTTGGGGTTCATGGCCTGGGCCACTTTGCCCATTTTTTCCATCATGAAGCGGTTCATCTTGATGTCGTTTTCTTGCCAGTCGAAGGTCATGCGCAGCAGCGGCAGGCCGTAGGCATCGCGGTAAACCGGGTCCAGATCCAGGTAGTTGCTCCGGTAGGACTGATGGGCACCGTGGGAATCCATTGAGACTTGATGGGTGTAGTAATCGGCGGTGGCGCGCTTCCAGGCACTGCCCCACGCCGGCGTGCCCGGCGGGTTGGACGTACCGGCAATCGGCCGGCTGCCCGCCTGGTTGACCCACATCGGCGACCCCCCCACAAAGCCATGGGGGCCATGGTCAAAGTTGTCGGCGTTGAAGTCGTCGATGGCCACGCCATTGCCGCCCGCGCCGATAAAGTTGTTGGTGTGGGTGTCCTTGTCGAAGAACGCCTTGATGGTGCCCATGTTCTGGTAGGCGAAGTTGCGGCCTACCACACCCTCGTTGGTAATCGGGTCGTAGGGCTTGCCGATGCCCGACAGCAGCATCAGGCGCACGTTATGGAACTGGAATGCGCCAAGAATCACCAGGTCGGCCGGTTGTTCACATTCGCGGCCCTGGGCGTCGATGTAGGTCACGCCGGTGGCTTTCTTCTTGGTGCTGTCGAGGTTGACCTTGAGCACGTGGGAATTGGGCCGCAGCTCGAAGTTGGGCACCTGGCGCAAGGCCGGCAGGATGTTCACGTTCGGCGAAGCCTTGGAGTACATGTAGCACACGTAGCCACTGCAAAACCCGCAGAAGTTGCACGGGCCCATCTGCGCACCGTAGGGGTTGGTGTACGGCCCCGACGTATTGGCCGAAGGCAGGTTGTAAGGTTTGTAACCTACGTCGGTCGCCGCTTTCTGAAACAGCTGGGCGGAGACGGTATTTTTCTGCGCCTCCAGCGGGAACGGGTTGGAGCGATCCGGCGCGTAGGGGTTGCCGCCACGGCCTTCACCGACCAGTTGGCCCTTGACCGTCCAGGCTTGGCCGGAGGTGCCAAAGACTTTTTCCGCATAGTCGAAAAACGGCTCCAGCTCTTCGTAGCTGACGCCGAAGTCCTGGATGGTCATGTCCTTGGGAATGAAGTTCTTCCCGTAGCGCTCTTCGTAATGGCTGCGCATGCGCAGCTCAATTGGATCAACTCGAAAATGCACGCCCGACCAGTGCAGCCCCGCACCACCAACGCCATTGCCCGGCAAGAACGCGCCCAACTGACGATTGGGCAGGGCGACGTCATTCACGCTGTGGCGAATGGTCACCGTTTCTTTGGAGATGTCCTGGAACAGCTTCTTACGCACGCTGTAGGTCAATTCGTCGATGACCTGGGGATAGTTGCCGTCTGGATAAGTGTCCTGCATCGGGCCGCGCTCCAGCGCTACCACGTTGAGGCCCGCTTCTGTCAGCTCTTTGGCCATGATCGCGCCCGTCCAGCCGAAGCCCACAATCACTGCATCCACTTTCTTCATGATGGTCGCCACGTTTACGCCCTCTCGCCGCGAATGGAAACAGCCGGGAAGGGGTATTGCTCGTTGCGTTCCACCCAATCCATGAAATCGGCGCGGGCGCCGGGAAAGCCGATCATGGTCCAGCCGACCATGCCTTTATTACCGCCGTGGATAGGGTCGCAGAAGAAGCCTTCCTTGGTGTTTTGCAGCAAAAGGTTGAAGAACATCTTGGGCGGCACCGCGTCGAAGTGCGCAGCGACTTCACTGCCGCCAGCCTCCAGACGCCTAAGCATATCGTCTCGGGTAGCGCTGTCTTGCGCAGCAAAAGCCTTACCGTTGAACGCTTTCGACCACGCATCCGTACAAGCAATGCCGAGGCGATAGATCTCCTTGGGTACCAATTTGCTTTGCCAGCCCATCTCCGGCGCCGCATCAGCGTTGAACGGGCCTTGCATGAACCACAGGGCGCCACTGGCGTAAGGGGTGTTCATCTGGCGGTCGATGTATTCCGGCGCGCCAGCTTCCAAGGCACCTGGGCCTTGGGCGTCAGCGGGAATCAAGCGCTCGACGGCGGCGTTGATAAACGCCCATTCCTCGGCCGTGAAATAACTTGGCTCGTAGGCTTTGTCGCTGACCGCGGGTTTGGCCGGCTCGGCTTGGGCCGGTTCCGGCGTGGCCATCAACATCGAACCGCCAAGGCCGCTGCTGGCAACCGTGACCACCGGGATCAAGGTCAAGGATTTGCGTAAAAAGTCACGCCGGGGGTTGTCTTGATCTTGATCAGACATAGGTACACCTCATCATGTGGTCACGGGTTTATCCGCCGCTTCTGGGAGCAGCGTGAAGGCTTTGCCGCTAATTGGATCCAAGCAGACACAGCACAATGGCAAACATTAGTTACAAATGATAGCAGGCTAAGAATTCAGAGGCGTCGATTCGGTGACAAAAACACCGGATCAGATCGCAAGCATCACGATTCTTTGACACGGACCTCACGCCGTATTGACCCGCTTTAAGTGAATCTGCGGCCCATCAGCCACTTCCTAGCTCGGTCACGACGTTCATGTTCAACACACGCTTACTGCTCGTTCTCGGCCTGGCGCTCATGAGCCTGTTCAGCACCGTACAAGCCGATGAGGCTGCGTCGATCCGCTCGCCGGAGTGGGCCCAGCCGGTGGGTAACCAATACAACCTGCACCAGATGACACCCACGCTCTATCGCAGCGCATTGCCGGATGGACGTGCGCTGCCGTTATTGCAAAAACTCAAGATCGTTACGGTCATCAACTTCCTGCCAGAATCTGATACGCAGTGGCTCCAATCCTCTGATATCAAACAGGTGCAGTTGAGCTATCGAACCAACCACGTCGACGATGCCGACGTGCTGGCGGCAATCAGAGCGATTCAGGCAGCAGAGGCCGATGGCCCTGTGTTGATGCATTGCAAGCACGGCGCCGACCGCACCGGCCTGATGGCAGCGATGTATCGGGTGGTGGTTCAAGGGTGGAGCAAGGAGGACGCGCTGAACGAAATGACCTTGGGCGGCTTTGGCAGCAGCAATGGTTTCAAGGATGGCGTTCGCTACATGATGAAAGCCGATGTCGACAAGTTGCGCACAGCTTTGGCGAATGGGGATTGCAGCACCAGCGCCTTTGCGTTGTGCTCAATGAAAGGCTGGATCACCACAACGGGTAAGGAAGAAAAAAAATTGTAGGAGCGAGCTTGCTCGCGAAGAACGTTAACGATAACGCGCGTTTTCCTGGATAAACGCCGCGCTGTTGAGTTCTTCGCGAGCAAGCTCGCTCCTACAGTGAGTGCCGGCTTAGTCTTTTTTCAGCTTCGGGTTCGGGAAGAACTGCACTGCCTGCACCTTAGGATCGGCCGGCGCTTTCAACGCGGTGGTATTGACCCTAGTGCCCAATTCCTTGGGCACCGACAGGCCTTGATCATTCAGCGTATCGGTATACCCGCAGGCCACGCATTCGCGGTGCGGCACGCTGTCTTCGGTCCACATCTTCAACTTGTCCGGCTCGCTGCACGCCGGGCAGACCGCCCCGGCGATAAATTGCTTTTTGGTAATCACAGGCCCTTCACTCATGCTGCCGCGTCCTCACTCAAGCCGCTGTGGCGCAAGAGTGCGTCAATCGACGGCGCGCGTCCGCGGAAATCGACGAACAGCACCATCGGCGCCTGGGAGCCGCCACGGGCCAGGATGGCTTCACGGAAGGCACGCCCGGTCTGGGCGTTGAGCACGCCGTCTTCCTCAAACTTGGAGAACGCGTCCGCCGACAGCACTTCCGCCCATTTGTAGCTGTAGTAACCCGCCGCATAACCGCCGGCGAAGATGTGCGCGAAGCTGTTGGGGAAGCGGTTGTAGGCCGGTGGGCGCATGACCGAGACTTCATCGCGCACGCCTTCAAGTACCTGAGCCACGCTGCGACCATCGCCATGGGTGGCGTGCAGTTCAAAGTCGAACAGCGAGAACTCCAGCTGACGCACCATCATCAGGCCGGACTGGAAATTTTTCGCCGCGAGCATTTTTTCCAGCAGGTCCTGGGGCAGGGGCTCGCCGGTTTCGTAGTGGCCGGAGATCAGCGCCAGGCCTTCAGGCTCCCAGCACCAGTTCTCCATGAATTGGCTCGGCAGTTCCACCGCGTCCCACGCCACACCGTTGATACCGGATACGCCGGCGTGCTCCACGCGGGTGAGCAGGTGATGCAGGCCGTGGCCGAATTCGTGGAACAGGGTGGTGACTTCATCGTGGGTCAGCAGTGCAGGCTTGCCACTGTCTGCCGGGGTGAAGTTGCACACCAGGTTGGCCACGGGGCTTTGCAGCACGCCATCAAGGGTACGGCGGCGGTCACGGGCACCGTCCATCCAGGCTCCGCCACGCTTGTTGGCGCGGGCATACAGGTCGAAGAAGAAGCGTCCGACGTGCTCGCCGTTCTCCTTGATCTCGAACAAGCGCACATCCGGGTGCCAGGTGTCGAAGCCTTTAAGCTCAGCGATCTCGATGCCGTACAGGCGCTGCACAATGGCAAACAGGCCGCCCAGCACTTTGTCGATGGGGAAGTAGGCGCGCAGCGCTTCCTGGGACACGCTGTAGCGCTGCTCACGCAGTTTTTCGCCGTAGAAACCGCTGTCCCAGCTCTGCAGATCAGCGCAGCCTTGCTCGGCGGCGTAGGCCTTGAGTTGCTGCAGGTCCTGGGCGGCGAACGGCTTGCTGCGCTTGGCCAGGTCGCGCAGGAAGCTCAGCACCTGGTCGCTGGATTCGGCCATCTTGGTGGCCAGGCTCAGCTCGGAGAACGACGCATAACCCAACAATTGGGCCAGTTCCTGACGCAGGTCGAGGATCTGCTCCATCACCGGGCCGTTATCGTTCTGACCGGCATTCGGGCCCTGGTCCGACGCACGGGTGCAGTAGGCGGCATAAACCTCTTCACGCAGGGCGCGGTCCTGGGCGTAGGTCATGACGGCGTAGTAGCTGGGGAATTCCAACGTGATCAGCCAGCCGTCGAGGCCCTTGGCCTGGGCGGCGGCAGCCATTTGCGCCTTGGCCGAATCGGTCAGGCCGGCAAGTGTCGCCTCATCAGTGACGTGCTTGGTCCAGGCCTGGGTGGCGTCCAGCAACTGGTTGGAGAATTTGCTGCCCAACTCGGACAGCTTGCTCTGCACCTCGGCGTAGCGTTTTTGCTGCTCCGGCGGCAAATCAATACCCGACAAGCGGAAGTCACGCAGGGAGTGTTCCAGAATGGTTTTTTGCGCCACATCGAAACCGGCAGCTTCCGGGCTGTTGGCCAGGGCTTCGAAGGCCTGGAACAGCTCACGGTTCTGGCCCATTTCGGTGGAGTAGGCGCTCAATGCCGGCAGGCACGCCTCGTAGGCTTCGCGCAGTTCGGCGCTGTTGCACACGGCATTGAGGTGGCTGACCGGGCTCCAGGCCGCGCCAAGGCGATCATTGAGTTCATCCATGGCCAGGACCAGGCCGGCCCACGTCGGATTTTTACCCTGGCTTTGCAGGATCTCTGCGATTGCCACGCGGTTGTCGGCGAGGATCTGTTCGATGGCCGGCTGCACGTGCTCGGCACGGATCGCCGAGAACGGCGGCAGGTCGTAGGACTGCAAAAGAGGGTTGTTCGCGCTCACGGTGGGCACCTTGGCTGAAGAAACATGTAGAACAAAGATGGGGCCATCTTAATTACAATCAACACCCACCGCAGCTATCAGCAGAAGAGAGAGAGGCTATCGTGACCCTTCGCACCTATCAGAACCACACGCCAACCCTCGGCGCCGGGGCGTTTGTCGATATTTCGGCGGTGGTGATCGGCGATGTCGAAATCGGCACTGACAGCTCGGTTTGGCCGCTGACGGTGATTCGCGGCGATATGCACCGCATCCGCATCGGTGCGCGCACCAGCGTGCAAGACGGCTGCGTGCTGCACATTACCCACGCGGGGCCGTTCAATCCTGAGGGTTTCCCGTTGCTGATCGGCGACGATGTAACCATCGCCCATAAGGTCATGCTGCATGGCTGCACCGTGGGTAACCGCGTCCTGATCGGCATGGGCAGTATCGTGATGGATGGCGCCGTGGTCGAAGACGACGTGATCATCGGCGCCGGCAGCCTGGTGCCGCCAGGCAAGAAACTCGACAGTGGTTTTTTGTATGTGGGCAGCCCGGTCAAACAGGTTCGCGCATTGACTGACAAAGAACGCGCCTTTTTCACCTACAGCGCTGCGAACTACGTGAAGCTCAAGGACCTGCACCTGGCTGAAGGATTCGATCAATGACCCTGCATCACCCCACCGTCCTGTTCGACCTGGACGGCACCCTCACCGACCCACGCGAGGGCATTACCCGTTCGATCCAGTACGCCCTGGCCAAACTGGGCATTGATGAGCCCGACCTGACCAAACTCGAACACTTCATCGGCCCGCCCTTGCTGCAGGCGTTCATGCAGTTTTACGCCTTCGACGAGGCCAAGGCATGGGAGGCGGTGAATTTCTACCGTGAGCGCTTCAAGGTCACCGGCCTGTACGAAAACCGCGTGTTCGACGGCGTCATGCCGTTATTGGAAGAGTTGAACAGCCAAGGGCGTCAGCTGTACGTAGCCACCTCCAAACCGTGGGAATTTGCCCGCGAGATTGCGCGGCATTTCGACTTTGCCAAGTACTTCAAGGTGATCTACGGCAGCGAACTGGACGGCACGCGTACCAACAAGGTCGAGTTGATCGCGCATTTGATGCGTGAGGAACGGCTGGACCCGGCCACCACCTTGATGATCGGTGATCGCAAGCATGACCTGATCGGCGCACGCAGTAATGGGCTGGATTCGGCCGCCGTGGGGTATGGGTTTGGTAGTTTTGAAGAGCTGAGTGCCGAGGCACCGACCTGGCATTTCGAGACGCTGGACCAGATGCATCAGGCGTTTTTGCAGAGGTCTTAAGAGCGATTTCGCAGGCAAGCCAGCTCCCACAGTTGACCGCATCCTCATGTTGAAAATCGGTCAACTGTGGGAGCTGGCTTGCCTGCGAAGATGCCCTAACGACCAACCGTCTCCAACTGCCTCAACGCCGCTTTACGCTGCTCCACCGGCAGCCCACCCAACTTCTCCACCGCCGCATAAAACCTCACCCAATCCCCGCCTTCCCGCGCAAACAACGCCGCAAACGCCGGCACCCATTGGTCATACAACCCAAACGGCAAAAGCCGCGCGTTATTCATCGGCTGGTTAATCCAGGCGTCATAACGCTTGTCACCACCCCATTGGCTATCACGCAGGTGCCGGTATTCACTACGCAACTGCTCGAATTGCGCCGCTTTGGCCCGGCGCATCGCGTCCGCTGCCAACGGCTGCGCGTACAACGCCTCCAGGCGTCTACGGGTATCGAGAATCAGCCGGATAAATTGATCGCGTTGCTTCAACGCCGCATCGCCGACAGGCGCCAGGCCCCGCGCCGCACGCCATTGGCGCGTGCCCTCCTGCTCGACAAAACTGGCATAGGACTCGTTGAACTCGGTGTCATCCTTCACGTAGAAGCGCTGGTGGGCCAGCTCATGGAAAATCAGCGTGGCAAGGCGCTCATCGCCCCAGCTCATCATCGAGCTCATGATCGGGTCGTTGAACCAGCCCAGGGTGGAGTAGGCCTCCACGCCGCCGATCGACACATCCATGCCCTGTTGCCGCAACAGCGCCGCCTCGCCCCGGGCCGCACCTTGGTTGTAGTAGCCGCGATAGGCGACGCAACCGGCGATGGGAAAGCAATGGTTCTGGGGTGACAGAGAAAATTCCTGCGTGGCGAAGACATTCCAGACCACATAGGGTCGGCCGATATCGGCATAGAGTCGGTAACTTTGATTGTCCGGCAGGTGCAGATGTTCACTGGCAAAGGTTCGAGCTTTCTGCGATTGAGCCAGATGCTCGCGCAGCAGTGGCGGGCGAGCAGGGTCGGCGATGACCTCGGCAACCGGCTCCCGTGCCCGCAACAGGTGCCACTGGCCACTCGCCAACTGGCTGTAATAACTGACACTGGAGCAGCCGCTGAGCAGCAAAACCATCAGTCCTGGAAGAAAACGCCTGATCATGCACTGACTGCTCCTGGGTGATGGGTTCGCCAGACTATCGCGCTTGCAGGGGATTTTTCCACGGCGTGGCGTGTTTATACTCAAGCCTCTTCTCGTGTTGAGTACTTGCCATGCGCCCGCTCTTGCTTCCCGTCGCCGCTGTATTCCTCAGCGCTTGCGCCTCGACCCCCATCCCCCCCGTGGACCCGCAGCAGGCCTGGGTCGATTTCACCACGCCCACCCCGGGTTCCAAGTTGGTAATGGCTCAGCGCCTGGACGGGAAAAACCTCGACGACGGGCGCTTTTTTCAAATGCCTCCCGGCCCTCACGAGCTGATGGTGCGCTTTGACTTTGAAGTGCCCGCCGGCGGCGGCCTGGGTGGCCTCAGCCAGATGATGTATCGCACCTGCTTCATGACGCTGCAGTACGACCACTTTCAGGCCGGCCAGCGCTATGTGCTGGAAGGGCGCTCACTGGCGTTCACGCCCAACATCCGGCTGTACGACTCAACCCGCCAACTATTGGCCGAAGAGCGCAGCGTGAACTGCATCTGAGTCAGTCGTTGTTCTTTTGATAGATGATGCGCTTGGTGCCGTTTTCGCATGAGCCGACAATCATGGCTTCGTCATGGTTCTTGGCTTCTTCGGCGGTGATGATTTCCAGGGTGTAGGACGGAATCGCCTTGGCCTGGATCTTCACTTCGATTTCTTTCCTGAGCTCTTCACAATCTTTTGGCGCGGCCACGGCCGAAGTGGCCAATACACCGCAGATGATTGCCAAGGCAAAACGTTTCATGTGTGGAGCTCCCTGAATGCGCTGCGCACGAGTGTGCGCCTAGGCTGCATGGGCTATTCGACCACATTTTGCAAACACGAGTTCTAATTTAACGCAGCACCAAAAATGTGAGAGCGGGCTTGCTCGCGAATACGCAGTATCAGTCACCGAAGATATCGGCTGATCCACCGCATTCGCGAGCAAGCCCGCTCCCACATAAGATGACTGCTGTGTCAGTTGACCAGCGTGGCATCCAAGGTGATGGTTGCATTCAGTACCTTGGAGACCGGGCACCCTTCCTTGGCTTTTTTGCTCAGTTCATCGAACTGTGCCTGGCTCGCGCCTGGGATTTTGGCCTTCAGGATCAGGTGCACTGCTGTAATCGCAAAGCCGCCCTCAACCTGGTCCAGAGTCACTTCGGCCTGGGTGTCGATGCTTTCAGCCTTGAGCCCGGCGTCGCCGAGAATCATGGAAAACGCCATGGAGAAACAGCCGGCGTGAGCCGCGCCGATCAATTCTTCAGGGTTGGTACCCTTGCCGCCCTCGAAGCGGGCCTTGAAGCCGTAGGGCGCTTCGCGCAGCACGCCGGTTTCGGTGGAAATGGAGCCCAGGCCAGTCTTCAGGTCGCCTTCCCAATGCGCGGATGCCTTTTTAACGATACTCATAGCTTTCTCCTCGAACGGTGGTTTTGCGTCGGTAAGGGTTCTGAGGATAGACGTCAAAACAAAGTTCATTCGTAAGAGAAACCTAGCAATCTAGTAGGAAATTTCAGAGCTACCTATTGAATCTCGGGTATATGCCCTCATTGCATAGAGCATGCACATGAAGCGGCAGGTTTTGGTTCGTCTAGAAAGCCTGCGCCCCCATTGGAGAAGCAGGCTTATGAAATCGCTGTCCGACGTAAAGTTCTCGACCCTCGACCTGGTGCCCGTACGCGCCAACGGCAGCCCGGCGCAGTCGCTGCGCAATTCCCTGGACCTGGCCCAGCATGTGGAGAAGTTCGGCTACCACCGTTTCTGGGTAGCTGAGCACCACAATATGGACGGCATCGCCAGTTCGGCCACCTCGGTACTGCTCGGTTACCTGGCAGGCGGCACCTCGACCATTCGCGTGGGGTCTGGCGGGGTGATGTTGCCAAACCACGCGCCACTGGTGATCGCCGAGCAGTTCGGTACGCTGGAAAGCCTCTACCCCGGTCGTATTGACCTGGGCCTGGGGCGCGCGCCCGGTTCCGACCAGATGACCGCCCGCGCCCTGCGCCGTGAACGCTCCGGCAGTGCCGATGACTTCCCCGAAGATGTGGCCGAGCTGATGGCCTACCTCGGCCCGCGTACGCCCGACCAACGGGTTATCGCGGTACCGGGCACCGGCACCAATGTGCCGGTGTGGCTGCTGGGTTCAAGCCTGTTCAGCGCACAATTGGCCGGTGAGCGTGGCTTGCCTTACGCCTTCGCCTCCCATTTCGCACCGCGCTTGATGCATGAGGCAATTCGCGTGTATCGCAATCACTTCAAGCCTTCAGCCGTACTGGACAAGCCCTACGTGATGCTCGGCATTCCGCTGGTGGCGGCCGACACCGATGAGCAGGCCGATTACCTGGCCACCTCGGTGTACCAGCGTATTCTCGCGTTGATGCGCGGCCAGAGCCTGGTGCAGCGCCCTCCAGTAAAAACCATGGACGGCCTGTGGTTGCCCCATGAAAAAGATGCGGTCGGTAGCTTCCTCGGCTTGGCCATGGTGGGCAGCCCGGCGAAGATTCGCGGCAAGTTGGAGGTGTTGATCGAGCAGACCGGTGCCGATGAGCTGATTTTTACCAGTGACCTGTATGAGCACGCCGACCGGATTCATTCCTACGAGCTGCTTGCACAAGTAATGAAGGGCTGAATGGTCAAACGATATACCTGTGGCGAGGGAGCTTGCTCCCGCTGGAGTGCGCAGCGCTCCCATTTTTTTGGGGCCGCTACGCAGCCCAGCGGGAGCAAGCTCCCTCGCCACAGGTGCGTCGCTTATACAGCACGGGGTTAGCCGCGCTTGTAGGCAATTTCCTTGGTGCCACCTTCGCAGGTGCCAACTACTTTCTGGTCACTTGGCGTAGCACCTTTGTCCACCACTTCCAGCGAATACCCCGAAGCGCCGTTGGCGTCGATTTTCGCTGCGATTTCGCTTTTCAGCTCTTCACAAGGCTTGCCCGCCGCCATAGCGGTACCCGCAATGCTCAACAACCCTACCGCTAACAGAAACTTCTTCATCCGTTACTTTCCTTGCGCTGATCAAAAAGAGCGTGCCGACGCTCATCGCGTCGGCACCCGTTGTTTGTAGCGCAGGTTATGGCAATCGGCCAGCGGGCAAAGTTCAACTCTGCCGATCAACTACTGGCAATTCGGAATCCCACTTTGAGCGTGACCTGGAAGTGCGCAGCCTTGCCATCTTTGATGTGACCACGGGTTTCGGTCACCTCAAACCACTCCAGATGCTTGATGCTTTTGTTGGCTTCAGCCAGGGCATTGTTGATCGCGTCTTCGATGCTGGTGGTGGAAGAGCCTACCAGTTCGACTTTCTTGTACGTGTGATGATCACTCATGACGTTTCTCCTTTAGGTCGTCAATCAAGACTAGCAGCGAATGTGCGTACTGCTTCAGGCGACCGTTGGGAGGCGAAAGTTCAGAATTACTGCACTTTCTGAAACCGGCGCAGTCGGTATCTACACACGCCACTCAATCACTTCAGGAGATGTCCACATGGCCAACACTTCTTTACGCAAAGCGTCGCTGGAAAGCATGGAAGCCGAGATTTCGAGCCTGCTCAAATCGCTGGAGAGCCTCAAGGACGACGCGTCCGATGAGTCGCGCAAAACGCTGAAGGCCTTGAAAAGCAATGCCGAGAACGCCCTCAAGCACTCTCGCCACCTGATCAGCGACGCCTACGAAGAAAGCAAAGTCAAAATCCGCGAAACCAGCGCTGCCACCCGTGACTACGCACAAGAGCACCCCTGGACGACCGCCGGTGTCGCCGTTGGCGCGCTGGGCCTGCTGGCGGCTTATCTGCTGTGCAAACGCGGTGACTGATTGACCGGTTACATCGGTTGACGCAACAGCTCAGCCTTGAGCCATTGCGCCAACTGCCGGGCGCGCCCGTCTGCGGCGCGCTTGGGTAGCCACAACGCCAGGTGCGCCGGGGTTTCACTGAACCCCCAAGGCGCCACCAGGCGACCCGCTCGCAGGTCCTCTGCCACCAGCGGTTCTGGCGCAATTGCCACTCCCAAGCCGGCAACCGCCGCTTCCAGCAGATAATACAAATGCTCAAACCCCTGGCCGAGTTTCAGCGCGCCGGGCTCTAGGCCGTGTTGCCGTGCCCAACTGGGCCAGGCTTGCGGACGTGAGGTGGTGTGAAGCAAGGGTTGCTCCAGCAGATCCGACGCTGGGGCCTGACGCAGTTGTTCAAAACCGGCGAAGCGGGGGCTCAAGACCGGGCCGATGCGCTCGCTGGCCAGCTCATACACCTGCATATCCGCCGGCCACGGCGGCTCAGCGAATACCAGCAAGGCATCCAGCCCCGGGCGGCGCGGGTCCAGATCGCCTTCGCCTGCCGACAGGTGCAAGCGTAAATCCGGCAAGTCAGCATTCAACCGCCCCAGCCGAGGGATAAACCAACGCGCCAGCAAACTGCCTGAACAACCAAGAACGAAGGGCGCGTCAGCGCCGCGTTGGGTGAGTTCGGCGCACACGTCGCGCAACCGCTCGAAAGCCTCGCTGCTGGCATCTCGTAGCCTGACGCCGGCATCTGTGAGTTTAAGGCCGCGCCCATCCTTGATGAACAGGCTCACGCCCAAGTGCTCCTCCAGCACTTTCAACTGGCGGCTGACCGCACCATGGGTCACGTGCAATAGCTCCGCAGCCTGGCTGACGCTGTTAAGGCGAGCGGTGGCTTCAAAAGCGCGCAGGGCGTTGAGGGGAGGAAGGTCGCGGCTCATCTGTGAGTTTTCCTGACAGGTTGCGGCGATCTTATCGGTTTTCAGGCCAGAGCGTCACGAGTAGAGTGACCGTCATTGCCTTTAAACACATTTTTCCTGGAGCGTCCCATGACTCAGTCCCAGACCGATCTACGCAACGGCCCTGACGCCAACGGCCTGTTTGGTGCGTTCGGCGGCCGCTACGTCGCTGAAACCCTGATGCCGTTGATTCTCGACCTGGCCCGTGAATACGAAGCGGCGAAGGTAGATCCGGCGTTTAACGAAGAATTGGCCTACTTTCAGCGCGATTATGTCGGGCGCCCAAGCCCGCTGTATTTTGCCGAACGCCTGACCGAGTTCTGCGGCGGCGCCAAAATCTACCTCAAGCGCGAAGAGCTCAACCACACCGGCGCGCACAAGATCAACAACTGCATCGGCCAGATCCTGCTGGCCCGGCGCATGGGCAAGAAACGCATCATCGCCGAGACCGGCGCCGGCATGCACGGCGTGGCCACCGCAACCGTGGCAGCGCGCTTTGGCCTGCAATGCGTGATCTACATGGGCACCACCGACATCGAGCGCCAGCAGGCCAACGTGTTCCGCATGAAGCTGCTGGGCGCCGAGGTCATCCCCGTGGTCGCCGGCACCGGCACCCTCAAAGACGCCATGAACGAAGCCCTGCGCGACTGGGTAACCAATGTCGACAGCACCTTCTACCTGATCGGTACCGTGGCCGGGCCACACCCATACCCGGCGATGGTGCGCGACTTCCAGGCCGTGATCGGCAAGGAAACCCGCACCCAGTTGCAAGCCCAGGAAGGCCGCCTGCCGGACAGCCTGGTGGCGTGCATCGGCGGCGGTTCCAACGCCATGGGCCTGTTCCACCCATTCCTGGATGACACCAGCGTCGAGATCATCGGTGTTGAAGCCGCAGGCCATGGCATCGAAACCGGTAAGCACGCTGCCAGTCTCAACGGCGGCGTACCGGGCGTGCTGCACGGCAACCGCACCTTCCTGCTGCAGGACGACGACGGCCAGATCATCGACGCCCACTCGATTTCCGCAGGCCTGGACTACCCCGGCATCGGCCCGGAACACGCCTGGTTGCATGACATCGGCCGCGTCCAGTACACCTCGGTGACTGACGATGAGGCCCTGCAAGCCTTCCACAAATGCTGCCGCCTGGAAGGGATCATTCCGGCACTGGAAAGCGCCCACGCCCTGGCTGAAGTATTCAAGCGCGCGCCAAACTTGCCCAAAGATCACCTGATGGTGGTCAACCTCTCGGGCCGTGGCGACAAAGACATGCAGACCGTGATGCACCATATGGAACAGTCCAAGCAGGAGAAACACTGATGAGCCGCCTGCAAACCCGCTTTGCGCAACTTAAAGAACAAAATCGCGCCGCCCTGGTGACCTTCGTCACCGCTGGCGACCCCGGCTATGACACCTCGCTGGCGATCCTCAAGGGCTTGCCGGCCGCCGGCGCCGATGTGATCGAGCTGGGCATGCCCTTCACCGACCCGATGGCCGATGGCCCGGCCATCCAGCTGGCCAATATCCGCGCACTGGCCGCCAAACAGAACCTGTTGAAAACCCTGCAGATGGTTCGCGAGTTCCGCCAGGACAACGACGACACGCCGCTGGTGTTGATGGGCTATTTCAACCCGATCCACAAATACGGCGTGTCGCAGTTCATTGCCGATGCCAAGGCAGCTGGCGTCGACGGCCTGATCGTGGTGGACATGCCCCCCGAGCATAACGGCGAGCTGTGCGACCCGGCCCAGGCCGCAGGTATCGACTTTATCCGCCTGACCACGCCGACCACCGATGACGTGCGCCTGCCTACTGTGCTCAATGGCAGCTCCGGGTTTGTGTATTACGTGTCGGTCGCCGGTGTCACCGGGGCGGGTGCCGCCACCCTGGAACACGTCGAAGAAGCCGTGGCCCGCCTGCGCCGCCATACCGACCTGCCGATCAGCATCGGCTTTGGTATCCGCACACCCGACCAGGCAGCGGCCATCGCACGCTTGGCGGACGGGGTGGTAGTGGGTTCGGCGCTGATCGATCATATCGCCACGGCCAAGAACGACCAGCAAGCCATTGATGGCGTGCTGACCCTGTGCGCAGCGCTGTCGGAAGGTGTGCGCAACGCACGCAAGTAAGTTGCACGGCGCAACGACCGCAGCTTATACGCTAGGCTTCAAAGGAGGTGGGCATGTCGCCCACCTCCTTTTTTAATGCACTTCGTGCCCTTTGCCGTCTAACCACCTTCGCAAGCCCCGTAGTCCTTGCCCCTCGGTCGTTAAGTTAGCCGCATCAGAAGTCATTCTTGGCTCTTAGGAGTACATCATGGCATTTGATCTCGTCACCGTTTCAGACCGTCGTCACTCAACCCTGCAAAAGGGTTTCAATCTGCGCTGGCCCTTGGGCAATGTGCAGGGCCAGTCTTCGCCCAATGGCGCCAACCTGATTTACCTTTGCCGCAGCCCGCAAGACATCATGGACGCCGCCGCCCAGGCATTGGCCCTGCCCAATGGACGCATCACCGTACGCAGCGGCGGTCATTGCTACGAAGGGTTTGTCGCCAACAAGATGCCCGACAGCCCGAATGAGGTGCTGTCGATCCTGGATATCAGCGCGCTGAACCGAGTGATCTACGATGCCAACGGCCAGATCGGTTCCGAGCTGAACCCCACGCAGCCCTTTCGCTACCGCTTTCGCCTGGAGGCCGGCGGCCAGAACTGGGACGCCTATGGCGCTTTGTACAAGCTGGCCAACAAAACCTTGCCCGGCGGCTCATGCTATAGCGTGGGCCTGGGCGGACACATTTGCGGTGGCGGCTATGGGCTGCTGTCTCGCAAGTATGGACTGGTGTGTGACTGGCTCAGCGGGGTCGATATCCTGGTGCCTGACAGCCAAGGCAAAGGGCTAGAACCGCGCCATGTCAGCAGGGACAGCACCCAAGAGGACGAATTGGACCTGTTCGCCGCGTGCTGCGGTGCGGGGGGTGGTCAATTCGGCATTATCACCAGCTATTACTTCAAGGACCTGCCACCGGCCCCCAAAGAAGTACTGTGGCTGGTGTTGGAATGGGATTGGTCAGTACTGACCCAGGATGCACTTAACAACCTGCTGGTGGCTTACCAGCGATGGTTCGCCAGTCATCAGAGCAACCCGGACACCTGGGGCCTGGCGACCAAACTGGAAATGCGCCACGAGCACACAGGCAATATCACCTTGGGTATCCATTATGTGGACAAGGAGGGGGAGCTGAACGACCGTGCGCCCTTCGATGATTTTGTCGACAAGATGCTCACGGCCATCGGCTTACCTGCCACCGAGTCGCTGGTGCCGTTTCATGTGGTCCATTTGCCGCCCGGCACAGCCGGCGGGCGCCCCATCGACTCAGTCTCATCCGCCCAGGCTGCGGCGCGGCGCCTGGACTGGCTGGTGTGCGAGCAAACATTGAATGGTTCGGGAGACAATCAGCGTGGGCGCTATAAATCGGCCTATCAGAAAGGTGAGTTCAGCCCCCAAGTGCTACAGGCCATCTGGACTACCCTGACCTGGCCGGACCCTGACAACCACCTGACACAAAGCCTGATCCAGATTCAGTCCTTCGGCGGCCAGATCAACGCCGCCAGCGCGCCCGTACGCAAGGAGTCGTCGGCCGCCCAGCGTTCGTCCCTCCTCAAGTGGCAACCCCAGTGTTACTGGCACGGCGACAGCGCGGCCGCGGATCAAGCCCATGCCGACTGGATCCGAGGGCTGTACGTCAATGCGTTTGCCGATGCGCAAGGCGTACCGCTCAACAATGCGTTCGAAGGCTGCTACATCAATTACCCCGACCTCGACATGACCTACACAGGCGGTAATCCGGCCAACGGCAAAAACCCCCAGTGGTACAAAATCTTCTTTCCCGATCTGATGATCGAAAGCCGCTTGCGCCGTACCAAGCAGCGCTGGGACCCGCACAATATATTTCGCAACGAGATGTCGGTGCCGTAGAACGAAAAAAGGGCGACCCGAAGGTCGCCCTTTTTACAGCTCGATCCGCTCGACTTTGCCGACCAGCAATATGTAGGAAAGCGCGCCGAGCAGCGCCAGGACCGCAATGTAGGTAATGGCCGGCGCAAATGACGAGCCACTGGCCAGAAAGCCAATCACGATAGGCGTGGCAATTGCCGCCAGGTTGCCGATGAAGTTGAACACCCCGCCGGTCAGCCCCAACAGACGGGCAGGCGCCAAGGTCGACACCAGCGACCAGGTGATCGACGCCAGGCCATTGCCGAAAAACGCCACCGCCAGAAACGCGATGACCCACCCCGTCGAGTCCACATAGTTGGCCCCGATGATCGCCGTGGAAATCAGCAGCCCACTGATGATCGGCAACTTGCGCGCAAAGCCCACCGATGCCCCACGGCGAATCAGCCAATCGGAAAACACCCCCGAACACAGCACGCCCACAAACGCGGCCAGGAACGGCAAGGAGGCCAGCAAGCCAGACTGGATAAAGTCCATGCCGCGATATTTCACCAGGTACGTCGGGAACCAGGTCAGGAAGAACCACAGCGTGGAGTTCAGGCAAAACTGGCCCAGGTAGATGCCCCACAGCTTGCGTTTGCTCAGCACGATGCCGAGGTCGGTCCAGCTGAAGGGTGCCTTGACGGTTTTAGCCTGCATGTCCACCAGCCCGCCACCGTCGCGGATCAGTTGGATTTCGGCTTCGTTGGCGCCTTTGAAATCTTTGGGCTCGCGGTACACCGCGTACCAGATCGCGGCCCACAGGATGCCGACGCCACCGGTCACCACAAACACCATGTGCCAGCCGTACTGGTGCTGCAGCCACGCCAGTACCGGAGTGAGGAACGCCAGGCCGACGAATTGCCCGGAGGTATAGACGCCGATAGCCGTGGCGCGCTCGCGCTCGGGAAACCAGGTGGTGACCACACGGCTGTTGATGGGATAGGCCGGCGCCTCCAACGCGCCCACGGCCATGCGCAGCACGAACAGCGCGATAAAGCTGGCGGCGAAACCGAGCATCACGGTGGCAATCGACCACAGCAGCAGGGCGGCCGTGTAGAGAATGCGCGGCGGCACCCGGTCTACCAGCCAGCCACCCGGGATTTGCATGGCGGCGTAGGTCCAGCCGAAGGCAGAAAAAATCAGCCCGACTTGCACCGGATCGATCCCCAGCTCGCTGGTCAGCGCGGGCGCAGCAATCGACAGGTTGCTACGGTCGAGGTAGTTGATGACCACGGTGATGAACAGCAGCACCATGATGAAAAAGCGCTTTCTGCTAGGCGTGACTAAAGAAGCCTGCCCGGTGAGGGATTCAGGGTGCATGGGGGTGCCTCTTTTTATATTTGTTGAGGAAGGAACGCGCTCAATGTGGGAGCTGGCTTGCCTGCTCCCACATTTTTTGGCGCGTTTCAATCAGGTGGAAATCACCACTCGGCAAAACTGCCATCGGCATGGCGCCAGATCGGATTGCGCCAGCGATGGCCGATGGCCGCGCGCTCAACCACATACTCCTCGTTGATCTCAATGCCCAGACCTGGGCCGTTGGGGATCTTCACAAAGCCCTGGTCATAGTCGAATACGCCTGGATCACGCACATAGTCGAGCAGATCGTTGCTTTCGTTGTAGTGAATACCCAGGCTCTGCTCCTGGATAAACGCGTTGTAGCAAACCGCATCCAGCTGCAGGCATGCCGCCAAGGCAATCGGGCCCAGCGGACAGTGCAGGGCCAGGGCCACGTCGTAGGCTTCGGCCATGTTGGCGATCTTGCGGGTTTCGGTGATACCACCTGCGTGGGAGGCGTCCGGCTGGATGATGTCGACGTAGCCTTCGCTGAGCACCCGCTTGAAATCCCAGCGCGAGAACAGGCGCTCACCCAAGGCGATCGGCGTACTGGTCAGCGGGGCCAGTTCTTTCAGCGCTTCGTAGTTTTCGCTGAGCACCGGCTCTTCAATGAACATCAGTTTGTACGGGTCGAGCTCTTTCATCAGCACCTTGGCCATCGGCTTGTGCACGCGGCCATGGAAGTCGACGCCAATACCCACGTTAGGGCCGACCGCATCGCGCACAGCAGCGACGTTGGCCAGGGCCAGGTCGACTTTTTCGAAGCTGTCGACAAACTGCAATTCTTCGGTGCCATTCATTTTCACGGCTGTGAAGCCACGGGCCACCGCCTCTTTGGCGGCACGGGCAGTATCGGCGGGGCGGTCACCGCCGATCCATGAGTACACACGGATCTTGTCACGCACCTGGCCGCCCAGCAGATCGCTGACCGATACACCGAGGGCCTTGCCCTTGATGTCCCACAACGCCTGGTCGATGCCGGCGAGGGCGCTCATGTGCACCGCGCCACCTCGGTAGAAGCCGCCGCGATAGAGCACGGTCCAGATATCTTCGATATTGCGTGGGTCTTTGCCGATCAGGTAGTCGGACAGTTCTTCGACAGCGGCAGCCACCGTGTGAGCGCGGCCCTCGACCACAGGCTCACCCCAGCCGGTCACACCCTGGTCGGTTTCGACCTTGAGGAAGCACCAGCGCGGCGGAACGATAAAGGTCGTCAGTTTGGTGATTTTCATCTCTTGTCTCTCTTATAGATGCAGCGCCTGTGGGCGCGGAATATGCTCTCAGCTCAGGGCTTTCCAGGCGGCGACATAAGCCTGGGCACGGCTCGCAACCTGATCCACTGTCATGCCCGGCTTGAACAGCCCGGAACCCAATCCGAAGCCCTTGGCGCCGGCGTCGGTAAACACCTGCATGTTGTCCGGGGTAATGCCGCCCACCGGCAGCAGCAACGTGCCCGCCGGCAATACCGCCAGCCATGCCTTGATCACTGAAGGGCCCATCTGCTCGGCCGGGAACAGCTTCAACACATCGGCGCCTTCGGCCAGTGCGGCAAAGGCTTCGGTAGGCGTGGCTACCCCAGGCGACAAGTACAGGCCCGCCGCTTTGGCGGCACGCAGCACCTTGGCATCGCTGTGGGGCATGACGATCACCTGGCCTCCGGCCGCCTTGACCTGTTCGACCTGCTCAGGCGTCAACACCGTGCCGGCACCGATCAGGCAATCGGCGGGCAAGCTGTCGCGCAGGGTACGGATACTGGTGTAGGGGTCTGGCGAGTTGAGCGGCACTTCGATCACGCGAAAACCCGCGTCGTACAGCACCTGGCCGACCGCCTGGGCTTCGTCGGGGCGTAAGCCGCGCAGGATGGCGATCAAACCGTTTTGTGCGAGTGCTTGCTTGAGCATGTCAGGCCTCCAGTACAGGTCGAATGAGCCCGGCGGCTTGCGCCAGTTGCCACAGGCCACGCTCGGTGGCTTCTTGCGCCAGGCTGACGTGGGCAAATCCGCAATGGGCGAGGGCGCGTTGATAGCGGGCGCAAAGTGCAGCAGCGCCGACCAGGATGATCGGCTGATGTTTGGCCGAATCTGGCAAGCCGGCGAGCTCATGGCCGATGAGCAGGCCAGACAGGTAATCGGGTTGCTGGTCGGGCGCCAGCTGCGCAGTGAGCCCAAGGGTACGGGCACTGAACAGGGTTGAAAGCACGCCACGCTGGCCATCGTTGGACAGCGCCACGCGCACGCCTTGATCAAACGCCTCGGCCTGGAACTGCTCGCTCGCTTGTTGGGTACGCCCCAGGATGCTGTGCTTGCTCAACACCGCAAACACTTCGCCAGTCATGAAGGTATCGAAATGGGTAATGCGGCCTTCCACCACCTCGACCCACTTGGAATGGCTGCCGGGCAGGCCGATCAACACCTGGGGCCCAAGGCCTTGCAGTACGCCGAGCACTTGGGTTTCTTCGCCACGCATGACATTAGGCAGACCCACTTGCTCGATCACCCCCGGCACGATATGCACCTGCACCCCACGCAGGCTGCGTATGCCATGCAACGCCTGGCCGAGACTGGCGACATCCACCGGCGTGCTGCGATAGGCCGCCTCACTCCAACCCTGTGCGCTGCCGACCATGCCGCAAGCGATTACCGGCAGCCCGGGCTGGGCATCAAGCCAATCGCCGCAGGCGCTATCGAACGCCAGTTCAAAGCCGTCAGTGCATAGCACACCGGCTATTTCCCGGGGCTCTGTGGGCAAATGCATGATGCCCCAGGCTTGCGAGCGCTGTTCCAGCACAACGCCCGCGGGACCGAGTTTGTAAGCACGAAGGGAGCTGGTCCCCCAATCGAGCGCGATCAATTGCGCCTGCATCGCTTCACCTGAAATGAGTGGGTGCTGAAAAAAGCAGATGGGCGAATATAAACCTAGGGAGCGGAATATCTCAATATATAAATATCAATCCCATATAATGAGACAAGACAAGATAAATCCTACAACCATTCTTGTTTTTACTTAGGGAAGGCCGCGGATTTATCGGGTAAGGAAGGTTAAAAAATCGACAAGTCCAGCTCGCGCATCGCGCCCATCCAGATGGCGTAATCGGTGTGGTCCTTGAGGTCGTCACCGGTTTCAGGGTGCAGGAACACCACCAGACCATTGCGATGCAGCGCCAGCCACGGCAACACCACACCGATATATTCCGGCTCGAACGCCAGCTGGCAACTCCAATCCGGGTGCGGGCCCACGGGCCGCTCGTGCACACGGCCCATGCGCAGCGGGAACAACTTGGCGGCGTCCTCACAGAGCGTGCGCGCCTGCTCAATCGTGCTGGCGTCGAAGTAGATATGGGCGTGGTAGCCCTTGATACGTTGCATGACTGACTCCGGTTCCACTGTGGGCCGATCCTAGACCGCAATCGACGGCAGGGCCAGCCCGGTCAACGAGTGCGCACTGTTGGCCTGTTCCGCCACAAGCCACTCGACAAAGCGGTCCACCAACTGTCCGCGGCGTTTGCGCTGGGGTTGCACCACGTAATAGCCCAAGCGCGAGATCACCGTGGAGCTGATCGGCCGGCACAGCCAATTCTGCTCCAGCAGGTTATCCACCAGGTGGCGCCAGCCGATGGCGACGCCCTGGCCGGCAATCGCGGCCTGGATCAGCAAGGTGTAGTTGTCGAAGCGCAATTGCCCCGGGGTCGGCGCAGCCGTGATACCCAGTTCGCGGAACACGCCGTTCCAGTCAAACCACTGGCTGTTGTTTTCCTGGCGCAGGTGCAGCAACGGGCAGTCTTGCAAGGTCTGCACCGTCAGGGGCGCGACCTGCTCCTTGAGCCACTGTGGGCTGCACACCGGGAACACTTCCTCATTGAACAACCACAGGCTCTCGCCCTGCTTGAAACGGCCATCGCCGAACAGCACCGCCACATCAATATCGCTGCGCAGGGTGGCCGGGTTGCGCTCACTGGTGACCAGGCTGACATCCACCTGCGGGTTGGCCTGGTGAAAACGATGCAGGCGTGGCATCAGCCAATAGGCGGCGAAGGCAAAGTCGGTGGCGACTTGCAGCACTTCATGCTGGCTTTGTTGAGTGATGGCGCCGAGCCCCTGGTTGATGTTCTGCAGGCCGCCTTGCACATGCTCGAACAGCAGGGCACCGGCGTCAGTCAGTTCGATGCCGCGGTAAATGCGATCAAACAGGCGGATCGCCAGTTGCTCTTCAAGGCGTTTGATTTGCTGGCTGACCGCCGGTTGGGTGGTGCCCAGCTCCATCGCGGCCGCGGTGAAACTGCGATGACGCGCCGCTGCCTCAAAGGCGCGCAGCAAATCGAGAGAGAGGTCACCCAGCGCTTCATACATAAGCTCAACTTATCCTAGTCATTGCTGCTCATGGGCTTTACCCCATAATTCATGGGCCGCATGCTCATTGGCATAAACACTGCCTATGGAATGCCGAGAAACCATGAAGCGCAAGAACATTCTTTTCATCATGGCCGATCAGATGGCCGCGCCGATGCTGCCGTTCTACGGGCCTTCCCCGATCAAGCTGCCCAACCTCAGCCGCCTGGCGGCACAAGGCGTGGTGTTCGACGCCGCCTATTGCAACAGCCCGCTGTGCGCACCGTCGCGCTTCACCTTGGTCAGCGGCCAGTTGCCGAGCAAGATCGGCGCCTACGACAACGCCGCCGATTTCCCCGCCGATGTGCCGACCTATGCCCACTACTTGCGCCGCCTCGGCTACCGCACCGCGCTGTCGGGCAAGATGCACTTCTGCGGCCCCGACCAGTTGCACGGCTATGAGGAGCGCCTGACCAGCGACATCTATCCCGCCGACTACGGCTGGGCAGTGAACTGGGATGAGCCAGACGTACGACCTACCTGGTATCACAACATGTCCTCGGTGCTGCAAGCCGGACCGTGCGTGCGCACCAACCAGCTGGATTTCGACGAAGAGGTGGTGTTCAAAGCCCAGCAATATCTGTTCGACCATATCCGTGAGGAAGGTGACCAGCCATTTTGCCTGACGGTGTCGATGACCCATCCCCACGACCCTTACACCATTCCCAAGCTGTTCTGGGACTTGTACGCAGACACCGACATCCCAATGCCCGCGACGCCGCCCCAGGCCGACCTCGACCCGCATTCCCAGCGGCTGCTCAAGGTTTATGACTTGTGGGACAAACCGCTGCCTGTGGATAAGATCCGCGACGCCCGCCGCGCCTACTTCGGTGCCTGCAGCTACATCGACAGCAACGTCGGCAAGCTGCTGCAGACCCTGGAAGACACCGGCCTGGCCGACGACACCCTGATCATTTTCTCTGGCGACCACGGCGACATGCTTGGCGAGCGCGGCCTCTGGTACAAAATGCACTGGTTTGAAATGGCCGCCCGCGTGCCGCTGCTGATCAGTGCGCCGGGGCAGTTCGCCGCTGGCCGCGTCACCCAGGCCGTGTCGACCGCCGACTTGTTGCCCACCCTGGTGGAATTGGCCGGCGGGGAACTGGACCCGCACTTGCCGCTGGACGGCCGCTCACTGGTCCCGCACTTGCAGGGGCAGGGCGGGCATGACGAAGTGTTTGGCGAATACATGGCCGAAGGCACCGTCAGCCCATTGATGATGATTCGCCGGGGCGCCTACAAATTCATCTACAGCGAGGACGATCCTTGCCTATTGTTCGATGTGCACAACGACCCGAGCGAGCAGGAAAACCTCAGCCAGTCAGCTGAACATCGGCCATTGTTCGAGGCGTTCTTGCGTGAAGCGCGGGCTAAATGGGATATCCCGGCGATCCATCAACAGGTGCTCGCCAGCCAACGCCGTCGCCGCCTGGTGTTTGATGCGCTGACCCATGGCAAGCTCAAGAGCTGGGATCACCAGCCACTGGTAGACGCCAGTCAGCAGTACATGCGCAACCATATCGACCTTGATGACCTGGAGCGCAAAGCACGTTTTCCACAACCCTGCCAAAACCAATAAGTAGACAGAGGGAAGGCCATGCAAAAGTTGAACGTGGTACTGAGTTTGGTGATGCTCAGCAGCGCCCAGGTGTACGCAGACACGCGCTGCGAAACGGTAAAGATGGCCGACCCAGGCTGGAGCGATATTGCCGCCACCAACGCTATCACCAGTTTCTTGCTGACGGGCATGGGCTATCAACCCAAGGTCGACACCTTGGCGGTGCCGATTACCTTCGGCGGGCTCAAGGACGGCCAGGTGGATGTCTTCCTCGGCAACTGGATGCCGGCGCAGCAAGGCTTCTACGACAAGTTCGTGGCCAATGGCGATGTGGTGCAACTGGCGAAGAACCTGGATGGCACCGAGTTCACCCTCGCCGTGCCGGACTATGTGTGGGACGCCGGGGTGCATGACTTTGCCGACCTGAATAAATTTGCCGACAAGTTCGACAAGAAGATCTACGGCATTGGCTCCGGCGCGCCAGCCAATATCTCGCTGCAGGAGATCATCAAGAAGAATGATTTCGACCTTGGGCAGTGGAAGCTGATCGAGTCAAGCGAACAGGCGATGCTCGCAGAGGTCTCGCGAGCGGTGAAAAAACAGCGTTTTATCACCTTTCTCGGCTGGACCCCGCACCCGATGAACGTGCAACTGAAAATGCGCTACCTCAAGGGCGGCGAGCAGTACTTTGGTGCCTCCGGCAGCGTCTATACCTTGACCCGCAAGGGTTACGCACAAGCGTGCCCCAATATCGGAAAACTGCTGACCAACCTGAGTTTTACCCAGCCCATGGAGAACAGCATCATGGCTGACGTGGCCAACAACAAGGTCAGCAATGCGCAGGCGGCGAAGGCGTGGATCAAGGCCAACCCGGCAGTGTTGGACCAGTGGTTGGAGGGCGTGAAAACCCTGGATGGCCAGGAGGCGTTGCCAGCGGTAAAAGCCAAACTCTGACGTTAAAATCGGACGCAGAGCGTCCCGAGCAGCATTCCCACGCAGAGCGTGGGAACGATCCCTCTGACGCTTGCCGGCGACCCTGTGGGAGCTGGCTTGCCTGCGATAGCATCACCCCGGTATGCCTGTCACACCGAGGCGCCAGCATCGCAGGCAAGCCAGCTCCCACAAGTACCCATGCATTGATACTCTTGCCAAAACCCTTTACCCGAGCCTGCGATGCCCCGGCCCAACCGCCATACACTTTTGCCCTTCCTGCGCTGGCTGCCGCGCCAAACCCGCGCCAGCGTCGGCCGGGATGCCATCGTCGGCCTCAGCGGCGCTGTGCTTGCGCTGCCGCAGTCGATTGCCTACGCACTGATCGCCGGTCTCCCTCCCGAATACGGGCTCTACGCCGCCATCATCCCGGTATTGATCGCCTGCCTGTGGGGCTCGTCCTGGCACCTGATCTGCGGGCCCACGGCCGCCATCTCCATCGTGCTTTACGCCAGCATCAGCCCATTGGCCGTGCCAGGCTCCCAGGACTACATCACCCTCATCCTGTTGCTGACCTTCCTCGCCGGGGTGTTCCAGTGGTTGCTCGGCCTGCTGCGCTTCGGCGCGTTGGTGAACTTTGTCTCCCATTCGGTGGTGCTGGGATTCACCCTGGGCGCCGCCGTAGTGATCGCCTTGGGGCAACTGCCCAACCTGCTCGGCTTGGATTTACCGAGCCAGGCCACGGCTATCAATGGCCTGCTGGCGCTGATCGACCACCGTGGCGAGTGGGACCACGCGTCCCTGGCCCTGGGGCTGGGTACGTTGCTGGCAGGTATGCTGCTCAAGTACCTGGTGCCACGCTGGCCGACACTGTTGATCGCCTTGGTGTTGGGCAGCGTGGCGGCATGGCTGTGGCCGGCGATGTTCGGGCATGTGGCACGGGTCAGTTCGTTTATTGGCAAACTGCCGCCGTTCAGCCCGTTGCCGATGGATCTGGGTCTGGTGCTGCGCCTGCTGCCCAGTGCCGTGGCGGTGGGGATGTTGGGGTTGGTGACCAGCCTGTCGATTGCCCGTTCGCTGTCCGCCCGCTCGCAACAACTGCTCGACGCCAACCAGGAAGTACGCGCCCAGGGTTTATCCAACATCGTGGGCGGATTTTTTTCCGGCTACCTGTCAGCCGGATCGTTCACCCGCTCGGGCCTCAGTTATGAGGCGGGTGCCTGTTCGCCATTGGCGGGGGTGTTTTCGGCGCTGTGGGTGGCGTTATTTGCGTTATTTGGCGCAGCGTTGATTGCGCATATTCCGATCCCGAGCATGGCGGCGAGTATCCTGCTGATCTGCTGGGGCCTGGTGGACCACCGCGGCATTCGTGCGCTGTTCCGGGTCAGCCGCGCCGAATTTGTGGTGATGAGCCTGACCTGTGTCGCCACCTTGTTGTTGGAGCTGCAAACGGCGATCTATGCCGGGGTACTGGCGTCGCTGTTTTTCTACCTCAAGCGCACCTCGCAGCCACGGGTGCAACACTGGCGCGACGGTGAAGCGGATGTGTTGCGGGTGGGCGGCTCGATCTTTTTTGGCGCCAGCCATTACCTGCAAGTGCGCCTGCAACGTCTGCAGGGTGAGCGGGTGGTGATCGAGGCGCAGCAGATCAACTTTATCGACTATTCCGGGGTGGAGATGCTGCACCAGGAGGCGCGGCGGTTGGCGGGGTTGGGCCGTAGCTTGACGTTGCGTGGGGCCAGGCCGCAGGTGGTCGAGGAATTGATGAAGCTGGAGGGGCCGGATAACTGCCCCCTCCATTTCGAAGATTAAACCCGATCAACTGTGGGAGCTGGCTTGCCTGCGATAGCGGTGGATCAGCCAGCACATGGGTAACTGACCTATTACTATCGCATGCAAGCCAGCTCCCACATTAAGTGTGCCCACATCAGCGTGTGGGATCAGGCCAATTGCCGGCGCAGTTCGGCCAGTACGGGCGCTGAATCCGGACGCACACCGCGCCACAGCAAGAAGGCTTCCGCCGCTTGTTCCACCAGCATGCCCAGGCCATCCATCGCCACCGCCGCGCCTTGCTCGCTCGCCCAGCGGCAGAATGCGGTGGGTTCCTTGGCGTACATCATGTCGTAGCAGAAGGTCTTGCCCGGCTCGATCAGGCTGCCGGCAATCGGCGGTACATCGCCTGACAGGCTGGCCGACGTGGCATTGATGATCACATCCACCGGCTCCCGCAACCAGTCGAAACCACTGGCAGACACCGGGCCCAGGTCATCGAACAGCTCAGCCAGTCGCTCGGCCTTTTCCACGGTGCGGTTGGCGATGATCAACGACGAGGGTTGCTGCGCCAGCAACGGCTCCAGCGCACCGCGTACCGCGCCACCGGCGCCCAACAACAGGATGCGTTTGCCTTGCAGGCTCAGCCCGGCATTGACCGTCAAGTCGCGCACCAGGCCCGCGCCGTCGGTGTTGTCGCCCAACAACGTGCCGTCAGCCAATTTGCTCAAAGTGTTTACGGCGCCGGCGCGCTGCGCCCGTTCGGTCAGGGTATTGGCCAAGCGATAGGCCTCTTCCTTGAACGGCACGGTCACGTTGGCGCCACGGCCGTGTTGGAAGAACTCACGGGCACAGGCGGTGAAGTCCTCCAACGGCGCGAGCATCGTGCTGTAGTGCAGTTGTTCGCCGGTCTGGGCAGCGAACAGACGATGAATCAGCGGCGATTTGCTATGGCCGATGGGGTTGCCGAACACAACATAACGGTCCATCACACCGCCGCCTTGGGCGCGGCAACGCCGAGCCAGTCACGGTCTTGCAGGAAGTAGTCGGTGAGGCGCGCCTCTTCGCTGCCGGCTTCGGCCTTCCAGTCGTAGCTCCAGCGTACCTGAGGTGGCAGCGACATCAGGATCGACTCCGTACGCCCGCCCGATTGCAGGCCGAACAGGGTGCCACGGTCATAGACCAGGTTGAACTCAACGTAGCGGCCCCGGCGGAACTCCTGGAACTGGCGTTGTTGCTCGGTGTACGCCATGGCCTTGCGACGCTGCACAATCGGCAGGTAGGCATCGATGTAGGCATCGCCGATGGCGCGGATGAAGGCGAAGCAGGTGTCAAAGCCCCACTCGTTCAAGTCATCGAAGAACAGGCCACCGATGCCACGGGGCTCGTTGCGGTGCTTGATGTGGAAGTAGGTGTCACACCAGGCCTTGTAGCGTGAGTACACGTCCGGGCCAAACGGTGCACAGGCCTGCTCGGCCACGCGGTGCCAGTGAATGCAGTCTTCTTCATTGCCGTAATACGGGGTGAGATCGAAGCCACCACCGAACCACCACACCGGTTCTTCGCCTTCTTTTTCAGCGATGAAAAACCGCACATTGGCGTGGGAAGTCGGTACATGCGGGTTATGCGGATGGATCACCAGCGACACACCCAGGGCCTCAAACCCACGGCCCGCCAGTTCAGGGCGATGGGCACTGGCAGACGGTGGCAGACCGCTGCCAAACACGTGGGAAAAGTTGACACCGCCTTTTTCGATCACCGAACCGTTTTCCATCACACGGGTACGACCGCCACCGCCGGCTGGCCGGGTCCAGGCGTCTTCGATAAAGCGAGTGTCCGTCTCGAAGGTTTCCAGGGCGCTGCAAATGCGGTCTTGCAGGTCAAGCAGGTAGGCTTTAACGGCCTCGGTGCGGGTAGTCATGGCATCACCTTGAATCGGGCAAAGCTACGCGAGGCCCATGGGGCGTCGGCGGCAAATGGGCGCACAGGATACCACTGCGCCTACATGCCACTGCACTTAGGTGCGCAGCAGTTGACGAGGATCAAGCTTAGGAGTCCGATAGGGGGCTACGCAGATTCGAACCCAAGGAGAAGTGCAGATGGCCAAACGTATCCAGTTCAGCGCCCATGGCGGCCCCGAAGTACTTGAATATGTGGACTACACGCCAGCGGAGCCTGGCCCACAGCAGGTTCGGGTGCGCAACGAGGCCATCGGCCTGAACTTCATCGACACCTACTTCCGCAGTGGCCTCTACGCGCCGCCCGCGCTGCCATCGGGCCTTGGTGCGGAAGGCGCTGGCGTGGTGGACGCGGTGGGCAGTGAAGTCAGCCAATTCAAAGTTGGCGACCGCGTGGCCTACGGCAGCGGCCCGCTGGGTGCCTACAGCGAGCTGCATGTGTTGCCTGCGGCCAACCTGGTGCACCTGCCGGATGAGATCAGCTTCGAACAGGCCGCCGGTGCCATGCTCAAAGGCCTGACCGTGCAATACCTGTTGCGCCAGACCTATGAGCTCAAAGGCGGTGAAACCATTTTGTTCCACGCCGCTGCGGGGGGCGTGGGTTCCCTGGCCTGCCAATGGGCCAAGGCCCTGGGGGTAAAGTTGATCGGCACGGTCAGTTCCCCGGAAAAAGCCGCCCTGGCCAAATCGCTAGGCGCTTGGGAAACCATCGACTACAGCAAGGAAGATGTCGCACAACGCGTACTGGAACTGACTGACGGCAAGAAGTGCCCGGTGGTGTACGACGGCGTCGGCAAGGACACCTGGCTGACCTCACTGGACAGCGTGGCGCCACGGGGTTTGGTGGTGAGCTTCGGCAATGCGTCGGGTGCGGTGGATGGGGTGAACCTAGGGATTCTGTCGGCGAAGGGTTCGCTGTACGTAACCCGGCCAACGTTGGCGACCTACGCCAACAGTGCGGCAAACTTGCAGGCGATGGCGGACGATCTGTTTTCGATGATCAAGAGCGGCAAGGTGCGCATTGATATCAACCAGCGCTACCCGCTGGCGGAGGCGGCCAAAGCGCAGACGGAGTTGTCGGCGCGGCGCACGACTGGCTCAACCATTCTGCTGCCTTAAGATCGTTCCCACGCTCTGCATGGGAATGCATACCGTGACGCTCTGCGTCACAAGCGGACGCAGAGCGTCCAATGCGGCGTTCCCACGCAGAGCGTGGGAACGAGCTGCACCTTACGAGGGGCGCACCACATCACCCGTCACCAGGTCCCGAATCAGGCTCGGGTTCTTGCGCCCACCCAGGGCGCCGCCCAACACCAAGTCCACTTGCCCGCGAAAATACTGCTCTACGCGAAGCCGCGTGCGGGCCGCCGGGCGGCCCTGAGGGTTGGCCGAGGTGGAAATCAACGGGCCGACCTGGGCGCACAAATCTCTCACCAACGGATGATCACTGACCCGCAGCGCTACGGTGTCATGCACACCCGTGACCCATTCAGGCAGCAAGTCTTGATGGGGCACCAGCCAGGTATTCGGCCCTGGCCAAGTGCTGGCCATGCGTTCGATCCACGTTTGCGGGAAATCTTCAAACAGAAAGTCGAACTGACGAATATTATCCGCCACCAGGATCAGGCCTTTGTCGACCGAGCGGTTCTTGATCGCCAACAGTCGATCCACTGCTTCTTCGTTCCACGGGTCGCAGCCC
The DNA here is from genome assembly GCA_016433075.1 of Hoplolaimus columbus. Classification (NCBI taxonomy): domain Eukaryota; kingdom Metazoa; phylum Nematoda; class Chromadorea; order Rhabditida; family Hoplolaimidae; genus Hoplolaimus; species Hoplolaimus columbus. The sequence goes on along the minus strand of JAEHOM010000009.1, from coordinate 12,977 downwards.
AGGCCCCAAACCGCTTCGGTCGGATAGGCGATCACTGCGCCTGCGCGAATTTCCCGTGCGGCTTCCAGCACACGCCACCTGTTGACCATTGTTTACTCTCCGGACTAAAGCTCTGGGCAGTTTACCGATCTTCGTTACAAAACCTAGCGCCAAAAACGGGCCATTACAAAAGCGGGCACCGCGCCAGCCAGCGCCCGCTTTCGCAAATCACTTGGCCCTCCAACTCCAGTTCCGTCAGGGTGGCCAGTACTTGGGACAACGGCCGACCGCTGGCAATCGCCAAGGCTTCGCTGCTAAGCGGTGCCGCGTGCAGCAGCGCCACCAACGGATGGATCACGGGCACCGGCGCAGCATGGGACAACCGCTGCCAACCGCGCAGGCTTTCAAGAATGTGCTCGATGGTTTCCACAAGCACCGCGCCATCACGGATCAGCTGATGACAGCCCTTGGCGGCGGGGTGGTGGATGGAACCCGGAATCGCGTACACCTCGCGCCCTTGCTCCGCCGCCAGGCGTGCGGTGATCAGCGAGCCGCTGGCCATACTGGCCTCCACCACCAGCACGCCTAACGACAGCCCGCTGATAATCCGGTTGCGCCTTGGGAAATTACCGGCCTGGGGCGCTGCATCCAGCGGAAACTCGGAAACCACGGCGCTGCCTTGGGCAATCATCGCCGCGGCGAGCCTGCGATGGCGCTGTGGATAAAAATTTTCCAGGCCAGTGCCGAGCACGCCTATGGTATGGCCGCCTACGTCCAATGCCGCCTGGTGCGCCGCGCCGTCAATGCCCACCGCCAGCCCACTGGTGATGACAAAACCGGCGCTCGCCAGGCTACGGGAAAAGGCCGCTGCCGTGTCCATGCCCGGGCGAGAGGCACGCCGACTTCCCACCATGGCCAACTGTGGTTTTTCCAGAATACCGGGGTCGCCCGCCACGAATAACAACGGCGGCGCATCGTCGATCTGCGCGAGCAACGCCGGGTAATCAGGTTGGTCCCACATCAGCAAATGCTGGGCCGGGCGCCCCAGCCAGGCCAACGCTTCACTGGCACCGTCACGGACTTTGGGGCTACGTCGGGCCTCGGCACTGACGGCGGGCAAACCGAGGGAATGCCAGGCGCTGGCGGGAGCACTCAGGGCCTTGGAAGCGCAACCAAAGGCTTCGATCAATACGTGAAAACGCTTGGGCCCCAGTTCTGGCAGCCTGTGCAAGCGTAGCCGGGCTTCCAGCTCTGCCGGGGAAATATCGCTACTGTTTATCGGATTCATATGATCATCCTTGACCGGAACAAGCTGTGGATAACTCTGTTGGTAACTTATTTAGCAGGCTATTTATTGCGCTTGATCAGCCGTCTCGAAACGGTCTTGCACGGCTAGCGACCGTGAAGCACTGAGCACCAGGGCATAGCTGAGCTTTTCATAGGTACGAAACACCAGAAGGGTGCCGGCTCGCTCATCCGGGAGTGGCGTGGGCGTGCCGGTGAGGGCGTCTCGCACGGTGGCGCCAGCCTTGATCACCGTCAGCAGTTGGCCCTCCACCAGGCCATCGCGGCGGCCCTTGTTCAGGGTCACAGCGTCGAGCACGCCAATCTGCGTGACGCCCTTGGGGATGTCGATGATATGCCCTGTAATCAAGGGTGCAGGTTTGCACGGCTCCAGGTTCGCCAAAGCAACGGGAGGCTCGGCGCGCAACAAGCGGTCGCCTGGGCGGATTTCCTGGGTCACCCGTTGCACTGCGAGGGTGGTGAGGCTGTCGGCAAGCACAAAGCGCGCAGTGCCGATGTCGTCGGCATTGATGCCGAGTAACTCCTGGGTAACGGGGTCGGTGTAGGCCTTGCCTCGCCGAAAGATCCCGTAGCTCGGCTGGGCCGGGTCCAGACGCCCGCGCGCATGCACACGCTCGTCGTTGGCACCCAGCACGCGCCCGCCTTGCGCCGCAATAATATAAGGCGCGTTATCCAGGTCCTCGGGCGAGTCAAAAATACGGTTGTGCAGTAAAAAATGCTGGATGGCCTGTTGCGCTGCCTGATCCAGGCGCTCAGTGGGTTGCGCAATCAACGCCGTGGCGAACGGGGCCCACAGCAGCAAGACGAGTAGCGATTTCCTCATGGGGTGAATCTCCTTTATTATGTGCGTTCGCGTGAAATGCCATGGCCTTCGCGGCTTCCGAGCGTTTCACACCGGCCGTATGGGTCCATCCCACCGCCGATTTGTCTCTTCCTCACATGTGCAGCAATTACGCTTATGGCTATTTTGAACATCCTCGAATTTCCCGACTCGCGCCTGCGCACGATCGCCAAGCCGGTGGCCGTAGTGGACGACAAGGTTCGTCAGTTGGTCGATGACATGTTTGAAACAATGTATGAAGCCCCGGGCATCGGCCTCGCCGCTACCCAGGTCAACGTGCATCTGCGTGTCGTGGTCATGGACCTGTCGGAAGATCGCAGCGAACCTCGGGTGTACATCAACCCTGAGTTCGAACCGCTGACCGAAGAGATGGGCGAATACCAGGAAGGCTGCCTGTCGGTACCGGAGTTCTACGAAAATGTGGAACGCCCGCTGCGCGTGAAGATCAAGGCGCTGGACCGTGACGGCAAGCCTTTCGAACTGGTTGCCGAAGGCCTGCTGGCGGTGTGTATCCAGCATGAATGCGACCACCTCAACGGCAAGCTGTTTGTCGATTACCTGTCCACGCTCAAGCGTGACCGCATCAAGAAGAAGCTGGAAAAAAAGCATCGCCAGCAAGCTTGATGCCCTTCTTCCAAAGGCTTGCTGCGGCAAGCCTTTTTCTTTTGTGACCGCTTTTAACCGAGAACTCCCATGACCGAGCCATTGCGAATTGTTTTTGCCGGCACTCCTGAATTTGCCGCCGAACACCTCAAGGCGCTGCTTGCCAGCCCTTATGACATCGTCGCGGTGTACACCCAGCCGGATCGCCCGGCCGGTCGCGGGCAAAAACTGATGCCGAGTCCGGTCAAGCAGTTGGCGCTGGAGCACAACATTCCTGTGCTGCAGCCGCCGACCCTGCGTAACGCCGACGCCCAGGCCGAACTGGCCGCGCTGAAGCCGGACCTGCTGGTGGTGGTGGCTTACGGTTTGATCCTGCCTCAGGCTGTGCTGGATATACCGCGCCTGGGTTGCATCAACAGTCATGCTTCACTGCTGCCACGCTGGCGCGGTGCGGCGCCGATTCAGCGCGCCGTTGAAGCGGGCGATCAAGAGAGCGGCGTGACCGTGATGCGCATGGAAGCCGGCCTGGATACCGGGCCGATGCTGCTCAAAGTCACCACCCGGATCTCCGCCCAAGACACCGGCGGCAGCCTGCACGACCGCCTGGCTGAGCTGGGGCCGCCCGCCGTGATCCAGGCCATCGCTGGCCTGGCTGCCGGCACCCTGCAAGGTGAAATCCAAGACGACAGCCTGGCCACCTACGCCCACAAGCTGAACAAGGACGAAGCGCGCATCGACTGGAGCCGCCCAGCCGTGGAACTGGAGCGCCTGGTACGTGCCTTCAACCCATGGCCGATCTGCCACAGCACCCTGAACGGCGAAGCCTTGAAAGTGTTGGCCGCGACCCTGGCTGATGGCGCAGGTGCTCCCGGCGAGATCATCGGCGCCAGCAAAGACGGCCTGTTGGTGGCTTGCGGTGAACAGGCGCTGTGCCTGACGCGTCTGCAATTGCCCGGCGGCAAGGCGCTGAACTTCAGCGATCTGTTCAACAGTCGTCGTGAGAAATTCGCCCTGGGCACCACGCTTGGAGTGGTCACTCAATGAACCCACGTCTGGCCGCCGCCAAGGCTCTCGCCGCTGTGCTCAATGGCAAGGCTTCGCTGAACAGCTCCCTGCCGACGCAGTTGGATAAGGTTGAAGACCGCGACCGCGGGTTTACCCAGGACCTGGCCTTTGGCACCGCCCGTTGGCAGCCACGGTTGTCTGCGTTGGCCGCCAAGCTGCTGCAAAAACCGTTCAAAGCGGTGGACGCGGATGTCGAGGCGCTGTTGCTGGTGGGCCTCTACCAGTTGCTCTACACCCGCGTGCCGGCCCACGCCGCTATCGGTGAAACCGTCGGTTGCGCCGACAAGCTGAAAAAGCCCTGGGCCAAGGCCCTGCTCAATGCCGTGCTGCGCCGCGCCCAGCGTGAAAGCGAAACGCTGTTGGCCGAGCTGGAACATGATCCGGTGGTGCGCACCGCCCACCCGCGCTGGCTGCAAAAATCCCTGAAGGCCTTTTGGCCCGAGCAATGGGAGGCTATCTGCGCGGCCAACAACGCGCACCCGCCGATGATCCTGCGGGTCAACCGTCGCCACCACAGCCGGGATGCATACCTGCAATTACTAGCCGGCGCGGCCATCAACGCCACCCCGTGCGTGTACAGCACGGACGGTATCGTGCTGGAAGTCGCCGCCGATGTACGCAGCCTGCCGGGCTTTGCCGAAGGCTGGATCAGCGTGCAGGACGAGGCCGCGCAATTGGCTGCCGATCTGCTCGATTTGGCCCCAGGCCAGCGCGTACTCGACGCCTGCTGCGCGCCAGGCGGTAAGACGTGTCACATCCTTGAGGTTGAAAAAGACCTGGCCGGTGTGGTGGCTGTGGACCTTGAGGCCAAGCGCCTGGTGCGCGTGCGGGAAAACCTTGCACGCCTGGGCCTCAACGCCGACCTGATCGCCGCCGACGGCCGCGACACCGCCACCTGGTGGGACGGCAAGCCATTCCAGCGCATCCTGCTGGACGCTCCTTGCTCCGCCACCGGCGTGATCCGACGTCATCCGGACATCAAGCTGACCCGCCAGCCCGACGACATCGCCGCCCTGGCGGTGTTGCAAGGCGAACTGCTCGACGCGCTGTGGCCAACCCTGGAAGTCGGCGGCATCCTGCTTTACGCCACCTGCTCCACGCTGCCCACCGAAAATACCGAGGTCATCCAAGCTTTCCTCGCCCGCACCAGCGGCGCGCGCGAACTGGACCTCGCCACTAGCGCCGGTATCAAGCAGCCCCACGGTCGCCAACTGCTCGCGCAGGAAGGCGGGCACGATGGCTTCTACTACGCCAAACTGATCAAGATCGCTGCCGCGCGCGGCTGAATGGTTTTAAGGGAGTGACCGGATGAAAATCATCATCCTTGGAGCAGGGCAGGTTGGTGGCACGCTGGCCGAACATTTGGCCGGTGAAGCCAACGACATCACCGTGGTCGACACCGATGCCGAGCGCCTGCGCAACCTGGGCGACCGCCTGGACATTCGTACGGTGCAAGGTCGCGCGTCGTTTCCGACGGTGCTGCGTCAGGCCGGTGCCGACGATGCCGACATGCTGGTGGCTGTGACCAACAGCGACGAGACCAACATGGTCGCCTGCCAGGTCGCCCACACCCTGTTCCATACCCCGACCAAGATCGCTCGGGTGCGGGAAGCGGCTTACCTGACCCGCGCCGGGTTGTTCGACAACGACGCCATTCCGGTGGACGTACTGATCAGCCCGGAACAGGTGGTGACCCACTACATCAAGCGCCTGATCGAAATTCCAGGTGCGTTGCAAGTCATCGACTTCGCCGAAGGCAAAGCGCAACTGGTGGCAGTGAAGGCCTATTACGGCGGGCCGTTGGTGGGCCAGCAACTGCGCCAGCTGCGTGAGCACATGCCAAACGTGGAAACCCGCGTCGCCGCGATTTTCCGCCGTGACCGGCCGATCCTGCCCCAGGGCGACACGGTGATCGAGGCTGACGACGAAGTGTTTTTCATCGCCGCCAAGGCGAACATTCGTGCGGTCATGAGCGAAATGCGCAGGCTCGACGAGAGCTACAAACGCATCGTCATCGCCGGCGGTGGGCAGATTGGCGAGCGTTTGGCCGAAGCCATCGAAAGCCGCTATCAGGTGAAGATCATCGAGATGAGCCCGACGCGGTGTCGGCATTTGTCCGACACCCTCGACAGCACTGTCGTACTGCAAGGCAGCGCCTCGGACCGTGATCTCCTGATGGAAGAGAACATCGCCGACGCGGATATCTTCCTGGCCCTGACCAACGATGACGAAGCCAATATCATGTCGTCCTTGCTGGCCAAGCGGCTGGGGGCGAAGAAGGTGATGACCATCATCAACAACCCGGCCTATGTGGACCTGATCCAGGGCGGCGATATCGACATTGCCATCAGCCCGCAGTTGGCGACCATCGGTACCTTGCTCGCCCACGTGCGCCGTGGCGACATTGTCAGCGTGCACTCGTTGCGCCGTGGCGCAGCGGAAGCCATCGAGGCGATTGCCCACGGTGACTCCAAGTCCAGCAAAGTGATTGGCAAGGCGATCCGCGATATCGGCCTGCCGCCCGGTACCACCATTGGCGCGATCATTCGCGATGAAGAAGTGATCATTGCCCATGACGATACGGTGATCGCCACCGGAGACCACGTGATTTTGTTCCTTGTGGATAAAAAATATATTCGCGATGTTGAGAAGCTGTTCCACGTGGGGCTGAGTTTTTTCTGATTAAAAAATTGTGTGAGCCTGCCGCCGCCATCGCGGGCAAGCCCGCTCCCACATGTGATCGCGCTCCAAGTGTGGGAGCGGGCTTGCCCGCGATGACGATATCGAAACCGCTATGTAGCTAAAGGATGCACAGCCATGCTCGAATCCCTGGAAAAAATGCTCGCCAAGGGTGTGGATAATTCATTGCTGCGCTTTGGCCTGGGCAAGGGTTATCTGGACCTGAAGGACAACGCAAAGGCGGCCGAGCATTTGCAGCGATGCGTCGAGTTCGATCCGAAGTATTCGGCGGCGTGGAAGTTGTTGGGCAAGGCGCACCAGGCTCAGGGTGACAGTGCCTCAGCACGACAGGCGTGGGAAAAAGGCATTGAAGCGGCCCAGGCCCACGGCGACAAGCAGGCCGAAAAAGAGATGGCAGTGTTCCTGAAGAAACTCGACCGCCAGGCTTGATTGGAAGGGGGCTTGCCTACTACCTGTAGGAGCGAGCGTGCTCGCGAAAAACCAATAGGCGCCGCGTTTATTCAGGAAACACGCGTTATCGCTGAAGTTTTTCGCGAGCAAGCTCGCTCCTACAGGCATTAGGGCTTGCCCGCTCCCACATTGGTTTCGCAGCGAATTTAAGTCAGTAGTGAATCAATACCACCGCGCCTCACCCGGCGGGCGTTTCTTGAAGCGCTTCATGCTCCACATGTACTGGCTTGGGTAAGCACCTACATAGCGCTCAACTACCTTGCTCATCGCCGCACAGGACGTCGCGGTATCGGTGCTGTACATGTCCTCCGGCGCCGCTTCCAGGATCACCTTGTAGCCCGAGCCGTCCGGCAGGCGCAGGGCGTGCAGGAATACGCCAACGGCCTTGTGGCCCGCGAGCATGTTCGGCACGAATTTACTGGTGAGCGCCTGGGTGGCAAAAAACGGTACGAAGATCCCGGCGGACTCAGCCGGCTCCGGGTCGGCAGGAATACCCACCTGGCCGCCTTTGCGCACTTCCTTGATCACACTGAGAATGCCTTCCTTGGTGGAAGCCGCCACGCGGTTGCCCAACTGCACGCGCTGCTTGCGCAGCAACTCGTCCACGGCCTTGAGCTTGGGCGGGCGATAGAAAATGATCGGTTTGCACTGGCTGCAGTAGAAGTGGTTCAACACTTCCCAGTTGCCCAGGTGGCTGGTGATGCCCACCACGCCTTTGCCAGAAGCCAGGGCCTCGTGCAGCACTTCCAGGCCCTCGACTTCGCGGACCAGGTCGATGGAGCGCTGCGCCGGCCAGATCCACGCGCAGGCGCTTTCGGTGAGGGACTTGCCGATGTCCATCAGGCTGCGGCCCACCAGGCGCTCGCGCTCTGCCGGGTCCATGTCCGGGAAGCATTTGGAGAGGTTGATCCGCACCGTATCGCGGGAACGGTTGGGGGTTTTCCACATGATCCAGCCGATCCCTGTGCCGACGGCTTGTACAGCGCGCCAGGGCAGCAGGGCAAACAACCGAAGAGCGCCTACCAGCAAGGCGCCTTTAAACTTTTCCACAGGTCACTCCTGATCGTGTGTGGTGCGCAAAGCCGGCATTCTAACCGGCGTTGACCAAGTCCGCGTAACGGTCGCAGTCCTGGGTGTGGTCCATGACCATGCCCGAGGCCTGCATGAAGGCGTAGCAGATGGTCGGCCCGACGAAAGTGAAGCCGGCCTTTTTCAAGGCTTTGCTCATGGCTTCGGCTTCGGGCGTGATCGCCGGGACGTCGCTGCGATCCTTGAAGTGATTGACCTTGGGTTTGCCGCCGACAAACGACCACAGCAACCCCACCGGGTCTTCCAGCGCCAGCCAGGCCGCGGCGTTGCGCCGGGTAGCGTTGAGCTTCAAGCGATTGCGCACGATGCCCGGGTCCTGCATCAGCACCTCGATTTCTTCATCGCTCAATTGCGCCAGACGCTGCGCGTCAAAGCCGAACAACACCTTTCGATAATGCTCGCGTTTGCGTAAAACGGTGATCCAGGACAGGCCTGCCTGGAACCCTTCGAGCAAAAGCAACTCGAACAAACCCTGCGCATCGCGCAGCGGCGTTCCCCACTCTTGATCGTGATAAGCCATGTACAGCGGATCTTCAGAACACCAAAAGCAGCGTGGCATAAGGCTCCAGGGAGTGGTGGCGGGGCCGAATCGGGTATACTCCCGCTCTTTAAATCGCAGCCCAAGTAACAGGTGAATTTCGTGAGCCAGCCTACGCCAGCCGTGCGTACCTTCCAAGACTTGATCCTCGCCCTCCAGCAATACTGGGCCGAGCAAGGTTGTGTGGTACTTCAGCCCTACGATATGGAAGTAGGCGCCGGCACTTTCCACACCGCTACATTCCTGCGGGCCATCGGCCCGGAAACCTGGAACGCCGCTTATGTGCAGCCCAGTCGCCGCCCGACTGACGGCCGCTACGGCGAAAACCCGAACCGTCTGCAGCACTACTACCAGTTCCAGGTGGTATTGAAGCCCAACCCGGACAACTTCCAGGAGCTGTACCTGGGCTCGCTCAAGCATGTGGGCCTGGACCCACTGGTGCACGACATTCGTTTCGTCGAAGACAACTGGGAATCGCCAACCCTGGGCGCGTGGGGCCTGGGCTGGGAAGTCTGGCTCAATGGCATGGAAGTGACGCAGTTCACTTACTTCCAGCAAGCGGGCGGCATCGAGTGCTACCCGGTCACTGGCGAGATCACCTATGGCCTTGAGCGCCTGGCCATGTACCTGCAAGGCGTGGACTCGGTCTACGACCTGGTATGGGCTGACGGCCCGTTCGGCAAGGTGACCTACGGCGATGTGTTCCATCAGAACGAGGTGGAGCAGTCCACCTACAACTTCGAACACGCCAACGTCGACAAGCTGTTCGAACTGTTCGACTTCTATGAAAGCGAAGCCAAGCGCCTGATCGAACTCGACCAGCCGCTGCCGTTGCCAAGCTATGAAATGGTGTTGAAGGCGTCCCATACCTTCAACCTGCTGGACGCGCGCCGTGCCATCTCGGTAACCGCACGCCAGCAATACATCCTGCGTGTACGCACTCTGGCGCGTTCCGTCGCTCAAGCCTACCTGCTGGCTCGCGCCAAGCTGGGCTTCCCGATGGCCACCCCGGACCTGCGTGATGAAGTGTTGGCTAAGCTGGAGGCTGCACAATGAGTGCTCAAGATTTCCTGGTTGAACTGGGCACCGAAGAGCTGCCACCCAAGGCACTCAATACCCTGGCCGATGCGTTCCTGGCCGGTATCGAAAAAGGCCTGCAGACTGCCGGCCTGAAGTTTGAAGCCAAAAAAGTCTACGCCGCGCCGCGCCGTCTGGCTGTGCTGCTGACCGCGCTGGAAACCCAGCAGCCGGACCGCAACATCAACCTGGACGGCCCACCGCGTCAGGCAGCTTTCGATGCCGACGGCAACCCGACCCAGGCCGCCCTTGGCTTTGCCAAGAAGTGTGGCGTAGAGCTGAGCGAGATCGACCAAAGTGGCCCGAAACTGCGTTTCAGCCAGGTCATCACCGGCAAGCCGACCGCCAGCCTGTTGCCGACCATCGTTGAAGACTCCCTGAACGACCTGCCTATCCCCAAGCGCATGCGCTGGGGTGCGCGCAAGGAAGAGTTCGTGCGTCCGACCCAATGGCTGGTGATGCTGCTCGGTGACCAGGTCATCGATTGCACCATCCTCGCCCAGAAGGCCGGTCGTGAGTCCCGTGGTCACCGCTTCCATCATCCAGAAAGCGTGCGTATCACTTCGCCGGCCAACTACCTCAACGACCTGCGCGCTGCTTATGTGCTGGCCGACGCCAATGAGCGTCGCGAGCTGATCAGCAAGCGCACCGAAGAATTGGCCCGCCTGCAGGAAGGCACCGCCATCGTGCCGCCAAGCCTGCTGGACGAAGTGACCGCCCTGGTGGAATGGCCGGTGCCGCTGGTGTGCTCGTTCGAAGAGCGTTTCCTCGATGTGCCGCAAGAAGCCTTGATCACCACCATGCAGGACAACCAGAAATACTTCTGCCTGCTGGATGTGGACGGTAAGTTGTTGCCGCGTTTTATCACCGTCGCCAACATCGAAAGCAAAGACCCGCAGCAGATCATCGCCGGTAACGAAAAAGTCGTGCGCCCGCGCCTGACCGACGCCGAGTTCTTCTTCAAGCAAGACAAGAAGCAGAAGCTGGAAGACTTCAACCTGCGCCTGCAAAACGTGGTGTTCCAGGAAAAACTCGGCAGCGTCTACGACAAGGCCGTGCGTGTGTCCAAGCTGGCGGCCTACATTGCCCCACGTATTGGCGGTGATGCCGCATGGGCTGCGCGTGCCGGCTTGCTGTCCAAGTGCGATCTGGCCACCGAAATGGTCGGCGAGTTCCCTGAGATGCAAGGTGTTGCCGGTTACTACTACGCCCTCAACGACGGCGAGCCGGACGATGTCGCCCTGGCCCTGAACGAGCAGTACATGCCACGCGGTGCCGGTGCAGAACTGCCGACCACCCTGACGGGTGCGGCTGTGGCGATTGCCGACAAGCTCGATACGCTGGTGGGTATCTTCGGTATCGGCATGCTGCCCACCGGCAGCAAAGACCCGTATGCCCTGCGCCGTGCGGCATTGGGCGTGCTGCGTATCCTGATCGACAAGAAGCTGGACCTCGACCTGACCCAGGCCGTGGTATTCGCCGTCGGCCAGTTCGGCACCAAGGTCAAGCAAGCCGGCCTGGCCGAGCAAGTGCTGGAGTTCGTGTTCGACCGCCTGCGTGCGCGTTACGAAGACGAAGGCGTGGACGTTTCCGTCTACCTGTCGGTACGTGCCCTGCAACCGGGTTCGGCACTGGACTTCGACCAGCGTGTACAAGCCGTGCAAGCGTTCCGCAAGCTGCCGGAAGCCGATGCCCTGGCCGCCGTGAACAAGCGCGTGTCGAACCTGCTGAGCAAGGCCGATAACCTCGGCAGTGCCGAAGTCGACCCTGGCCTGTTTGCCGACGCCAAGGAGTTCTCGCTGAACTCGGCCATCGCCAAGGCAGAGAACGCCGTGAAGCCGCTGATCGCCGAGCGTGACTACGCGCAAGCGTTGGCGCGCCTGGCGTCTCTGCGTGAACCGGTAGACGCGTTCTTCGAAGCGGTGATGATCAATGCCGACGATGCCGGCGTACGGAAAAACCGCTACGCGATGCTCGCGCGTCTGCGTGGCCTGTTCATCAATATCGCCGACATTTCCGTACTGGGCTGATCATGTTGAAACTGCTGATTCTCGATCGGGACGGGGTGATCAACTACGACTCCGACGCTTACATCAAGTCGGTGGAGGAGTGGATCCCGCTGCCCGGTTCGATCGAGGCCATCGCGCAGTTGAGCAAAGCCGGCTGGACAGTGGCCATCGCCACCAACCAGTCCGGCATCGCCCGCGGTTACTACGACATCGCCACCCTGGACGCCATGCACGCGCGGTTGCGCACGTTAGTGACCGAGCAGGGCGGTGAGGTGGGGCTGGTGGTCTACTGCCCCCACGGGCCGGACGAAGGCTGCGATTGCCGCAAGCCCAAGCCTGGCATGTTGAAAATTATTGCAGAACATTACAAGGTGCCCTTGGCTGGGATATGGTTCGTCGGGGACAGCCTCGGTGACCTGGAGGCGGCCAAAGCCGTCGACTCTCAGCCAGTTTTGGTTAAAACCGGAAAAGGCGAAAAGACCCAGGCTAAAAACCTGCCGGTAGGCACCTTGATTTTTCACGATCTGGCGGCCGTTGCCGCAGAACTTATCAACAACTAGCCGCCCTCGACTTCCTGACCAAGGACTGTTCGGGAGTGCGCTTTTAACAGGCGGGCCGTGTCCCGCAACGGTAAATGCCGCCATGTCGATCTTGCAGGCCATCAGAACCTTTTTCTTTTACCTGCTGCTGGGCACCAGTTCGTTTCTCTGGTGCACCCTGAGCTTTTTTATTGCACCCTTCCTGCCCTTCAAGGCGCGCTATCGCTTTATCAACGTCTACTGGTGCCGCTGCGCGTTGTGGCTGAGCAAGGTGTTCCTGAATATTCGTTTCGAGGTCAAGGGCGCTGAAAACGTTCCTGATCAGCCGTGCGTGATTCTCTCGAACCACCAGAGCACTTGGGAGACGTTCTTCCTCTCTGCGTATTTCTCGCCGTTGAGCCAGGTGCTCAAGCGCGAGTTGCTGTATGTGCCATTCTTCGGCTGGGCCATGGCCATGTTGCGTCCGATCGCCATCGACCGGGACAACCCCAAGGCTGCGCTCAAGCATGTCGCCAAGAAGGGCGATGAGTTGCTCAAGGACGGCGTCTGGGTGCTGATCTTCCCTGAGGGCACGCGGGTCCCCTACGGCACAGTGGGTAAGTTCTCACGGGGTGGTACCGCCCTGGCGGTCAACGCCAACCTGCCTGTGCTGCCAATTGCGCATAACGCCGGCAAGTTCTGGCCCAAGACTGGCTGGGCTAAACGCCCAGGCACTATCACTGTAGTGATCGGCGAACCGATGTACGCAGAAGGCGAAGGACCACGTGCCATCGCCGCCCTGA